>OX465269.1:1211951-1367315 GCA_949987775.1 Aproaerema taeniolella | reverse complement strand
GATTGTGTACCATATACGAACAACAATCAGAAATATCGTTGCATATATTACAACAACGATTCTTCGAACTAAAGCTGAGCGAAGGTGAAGAGATTATTTCGTTCATTTCGAAGACAGAAGATCTTATTAGTCGCATAAAACAAGCAAAAGGACAAATACCGGAAAATATGATAATAACGAAAATAATCAGCTCATTAGGCGAAAAATATCGGTATTTCGTACCGGCGTGGGACTCGGTACCACAAGAAAAACAAACTTTAGCTGAGCTGACAGCAAGATTATTAATTGAAGAACAAAGACAAGGTAACTCACAACAAGAAAAGGATTCGGTCGCATTAAAATCAGAAGTTAAAAAATCAAGAAAGTGTTTCGTATGTGGTAAAATGGGACATTATAAAAAAGACTGTAGAAAAAATAAAAATGATCTGTCGGCGTGTGTACATTGTAAAAAAAGAGGACATAAATCGGAACAGTGTTGGTTCAAAAATAAAAATCAAAACAGTGATAAAAATGACAATAAAAGTGAAAATAAAAGTGAACAAAGACAAAATGCGTTTATAACCTCACTTTCAATGAGTGCAATAAACAGTGCGAGCAATGAGTGGTATATGGACAGTGGTGCATCGGAACATATGTGTTCGACAAAAGACATTTACACAGAGTTCAAAAATTTACTAGTGCCAAGGGACATTATCATAGGAGACGGCTCGGTGATTAAAGGGACTGGAATTGGTAGTGTTACAGTTGAGGCATTTGACGGTGAAGTATGGGTGCCCACTGTTATAAATAATGTATTGTTTGTACCAGAAATGAAAGTGAACTTGTTTTCCCTGAGTGCGGCCCTGGACAAAGGGTATATGCTGCGGTCCTCATCTTCAAAGTGTGAGTTTATAAAAGATGGCAGTGTTAGCGCCATAGCACTGAGACAAAATAAAATGTATATTATGCAGTTCCGCAAAACAAGGAATGAGGCGCTGGTTGGAAAATGCACAAGTTTGTTAAAGGAGTGGCATGCAAGGTTAGGACACCAAAATATTGAACATGTGAAAAATATTCTCAATTTAAATAAAATAGAATATGAAGAAGGAGATGAAGAGACTTGTGTGCCCTGCCTGAAAGGTAAACAACATAGGCTTCCATTCCCAACGAGTTCCCACAGATCAAACACACCGGGAGAAATAATTCATATGGATATCGGAGGCCCGGTGGAGGAGTCCTTGGGTGGATCAAAGTTCTTTTTATTATTAAAAGATGATTGTACAAAATACAGAAAAGTTTACTTTTTAAAAAATAAATCTCAAAGTTCAGAATGCTTGAAGCAGTTTATAAATGAAACAGAAAGGAACCCGGGACATAAAATTAAATTCATTAGATCAGATAATGCAAAAGAATTTTGCTGTCAAAAAATGAATGAATTATTACAAGAAAAAGGTATTCAACACCAAAGAAGTGTGGCCTATGCACCACAACAAAATGGTTGCATAGAGAGAGAGATGCGCACCGTGACAGAGTGTGCAAGGAGTATTTTAATAGAAAGCGGTCTAGGAAAAATGTTGTGGGCTGAAGCCCTGAACACTGCTGTGTATGTATTAAACCGGACCGGACCAAGTCGAATTTCAGACAAGACACCATACGAACTTTGGTGGAATAAAGAACCATATGATATAAAAGATTTAAGAATGTTTGGTTCAAAGGTTTCAGTTCATGTTCCTGATCAGAGAAGGGTGAAGTTCGACAGTAAGTCTGATATTGGTTATTTTGTTGGTTATGAGGAAAACATAAAAGGATTCAGAATTTACATACCTGAAAAAAGAGACATAGAAATTAAAAGAGATATAATATTCATAAAAGAAAACATAGAAGACTCGAAGAAAAGGACAGAAATAAATATAGAAAACAATATGTTTCCTGAAATAAGAGAAGAAAAATTAGAAGATGAACAGAACAATGAAGAAGAAAACTGGTTTAATGACTCATTTCAAAGTACAAATGAAGAAGATATAAATTCATTTACTGAAGAAAATCCAATAGAAGAAGAAAGCATAAATGAAGAAAACTCTTATGAAGAAAACTTAAATGAAGAAAATTTTAGTGAAGAAAACATAGATGAAGAACAGGAGTCCAGGCCTAAAAGAACAAGAAAAGTACCTGTATGGATGAAAGACTATATCACTGATGATGACCCTGAAGAAAACAACTGCCTAAGTTTCTCATGTGATGAACCGGTTACTTACCAAGAAGCCATGAAGAGACCTGACAGGAGCAAATGGGAAGCTGCTATAAAGAAGGAGTTGGAAACACTAAAAGAAAATAATACATGGGAAGAAGTTAGCTGCGTTCCTGAAGATGAAAACATAGTGAGTAGTAAATGGGTTTTTAAGATAAAAAACTTTGACAGAATTCCTACATATAAAGCGAGGCTTGTAGCCCGTGGTTTTCAACAGAAAAATTGTGACAATAAAACATATGCACCAGTTGCTAAGCTGACTACTTTTAGAACATTGATGGCGGTTGCAGCACAGAGGAAGCTCGGTGTGTATCAAATGGATGTAACAGGGGCTTTTCTATATGGTGACATGGAAGAGACTGTTTACATGAAATTGCCAGATAATAAGGTATGTAAGTTGAATAAGTCACTGTATGGTTTAAAGAAATCACCACGTTATTGGAATTCTAAGTTTAACGATTTTATGGAAAACCAAGGTTTTGAAAAATCTATGAATGACTGTTGTCTGTACTTTAAAAGAAATGATAGTAGTTTTATCTATGTTTTATTATTCGTGGATGACTTGTTATATTTTGGTAACAACAGTACGGAATTACAAAGTTTTAAGAATGCATTGTGTCATACGTTCAAAATGAAAGACTTAGGGTTAGCCAAAAATTATTTGGGTATAAATATAGAACAAAATTTTGAAAAAGGTTATACATTAATAAATCAAAGAAATTATCTTGAAAGGTTATTAGATAAGTATCAAATGTCTGAATGTCACTCAGTAGACACCCCTATTGAACAAAATTTTAATTTTGAATTGTTAAATCGTGAAAAACCAGAAAATGATGATATTGAAAATAAATGTAGAAGTCTTATAGGCAGTCTATTGTATGCTTGTAATACCAGGCCAGATATAATTGTGGCAGTAAATTTCCTTAGCCGATACTTAAAATGTGCAAGTAATGCATTATATAAATGTTTAAAAAGAGTTCTCAGGTATATAAGAGGGACAATTAATAAATCTCTTATGTTTAAACATAGCAATGTTAGTGATGTACTATTGTTGGGATATAGTGATGCGGATTGGGCTGGGGATTTAAATGATAGAAAATCAACCTCAGGTCAGATGTTTTATTTTTTGAATTGTCCTATTTCATGGAATACAAAAAAACAGTCATGTGTGTCATTGTCTTCATGTGAGGCAGAGTATATTAGTTTAGCTAGCACTATTGTAGAAGGATGTTGGTTAAATAAATTGATACAGGATTTTGGATATGACAATGTTAAATTTATTGTAATGGAAGACAACCAGAGTGTTATAAGTATTGGAAACAATAATGACAATAATAAGAGATTAAAACATGTTGATATAAAATACCAGTACATTATTGATAAAGTATCTAAAGGTCATGTGAATTTAAAGTACATAGAATCAAAGAATAATATTGCAGACATATTTACAAAACCACTAGGAAAAATTCAGTTTGTGAAATTAAGGGATTTAATTTTAGTTTAAGAAAAATTTAAAGTGTTGTCGAAAGGGGGTGTTGCATGCATAAGATATAGAAAAGAAGTTATATATAAGAAGTTTGGTCTGTTTAAAAGAAGTTTATAAGAAACAAGTTTAAGTTGATTTTATATAATGTAAAAATTGAAAGTAAAATTTAAAAAAAAAATATAAGTGTTTAAGGGGGTGTATTGAAATTCATTAATAGCAACACTTAATTTTTGTAAACCAATAATCTATGGTAGTAATTTTATGTTGTCTCTGCCTGTTTTGCTTCTTTTCCTCTTGCAATATGGAAGCCGGTCAAGGCATATTGTAATTGTGTTTTAAACGTATTAAATAAATATCCTCGTCATATTTGTGCCTTTCTTTTATTTGTCAAAAAAGACAAACTTACAACACCACTTTTTTGTCGAGGGTTAAAAAGAGGGGTGGTTTAAGTTTGACGTGTGTATCTTTGTATCTGTGTGTCTGTCTGTGGCGTCGTAGCTCCTAAACGAATCGACCGATGTCGATGCGCTTTTTTTGTGTATTAGATAGATCCTTTGATCCAAGTTTAATTACTGATTTCAAATAAAAATTAAATAAAAAATTCACCTTTTATTAAGCCCACTTGCACCTTGCTGGGTTAACTTTTATTTTAATTTGGGGTAAGTTGCTAACCCGAAGACTAGAAACATTGATTACACATTTTTAGATAGATAGATAGATAGATAGACATAACTTTATTTAACTGCTTCCAGACAATACAAACAAGTAGAACAGCATAAAACTTATCTAAAGCAGTCAGAATGGCGCTGACTCAGCATGTGCTGTAGCACTAAACCAAAGCGCTGATTTTCAGTCAGTACCACAGTGTGTTGTTGCGTCGAGCGCGATTTAAGACAGCTAGACATATACAATACCATACACATGAAAGACAAAACACATGCAAAATAAACAAAACAAAACATATTTCATTTAATTTATTTTACATGAAGTACTTTTCTATCAACCCATATACGACTCCACACTATTAAGTAACTATTTAACTAAAATAAGGAACCTGTTAAGTAATATAAAGCAAACATTTTGACCCAGGGTTTCAATGCTTAAGCGAGTCCGCCTCGCCTTATATGGGGTAAATTTAAATTAGTTGATAACTTTAACGATTTCATATAAGTTCCCTGGGTAAAATTGTTCAGTTTCATGAGGGATATTACCCCCCCCCCCTCCATTATATTAAACGACTTTACCTCAGGAACGTAAGTATACGAATTTTTAAGTATACGTGTTGTATAGAGGCAACCTTTTTTTTTCATCTGCCACATGACGAATTATACCATAGAAGCTACTAGTACCGACCGTGGACATTTTAATTACGAAAAAAGTTGCCGTTGTTATAAATTTATTTATTAACTAGCATCCCGCTCGGGACTTCGTTCCCGTGGGAATTTGGGAAAATTATGTGGCTTATGTTACTCAGGGATAATGTAGCATCCTAATGGTGAAAGAATTTTTGAAATCGGTAGTTTCTGAGCCTATTCGTTACGTATACATACAAAAATACAAGTCTTTTCTCTTTATAATATTTGTATAGATTTAAATGGTATGTAATGACAGCAATACATATTATTCATATTTGATAGTCAAAACTTATGGATAACTAGCTTTCCGCCCGGAATTTCGTTCCCGTGGAAATTTGGAAATATGTAGCCTATGTGCTAATCTAGGGTGTCAGCTACCGCCCTACCATATCAAAAATGGTCCAGCCGTTTGAGCGTGAAAGAGTAACAAACATCCATACATACATCCACATATATCCAATAATATCCATACAAACTTTCGCGTTTATAACATTAGTAAGGATATAAATATGTTTGCCAATTAAAATAACACACAACATTTTATTAATTAAGCAAGGCAACACTTAAGTTCCTGTGTGCATTTTACTATCGTTTTCACAGCTTAAAAGATACACAATATTGGGTATTAGAGGTGACTTTGTGAGCTTTTTCTATCGAACCAAAAGTGCTGAATCATGTTTTCAGCAAACTACTTATCTAGTTTATGTCCTGAATATTACCGTAGTATTTTTTTTCTTCAATTTAATGCAGTGCGTCATCTACGCACTGCATTAAATCGAAGAAAAAATACTTATCTACGCATCATAAAATCTTAATTTAGGTGCTGTAGTCGCCTAGTCTTAAAGATCCCCACCGGCCGTAACCTGTTTTTTTTATTTCTATCTGTTTTTTTTTTCGAAGTTTCACTATTGTCGAGTTCTACAGCTTTGTTCGATTACGATCTATAATGGTAAGATCATGGATAGGGGCCGCAAGACCAGCTAAAGTCAAGTCATTGTTAAATTTTTTTGAGTGACCGGCTTTAGGTTAATCTCTTTCAACCTCTCGGGTGCTAAATCAGGCCATGAAACTGAGCAACTTCCCCAAGGAACATACGTCAAAATTCGAAAAATAAATGTTTATCTCCCATCTCCCATACAAAATGCGCTATATGCTGATGAAGTTTGTATGGGAACTCACATTTTTTTTTCGTATTTTGACCATGTTCCTTGGGGAAGTTGTTCAGTTTCGTGGACTGATTAACCACTCGAGAGGTTGAAAGAGATTTACCTAAAGCCCTGTATAAAACGTTTTTTTTGGCAAGTTCTGAACGTAGTGTGATCCAGAGGGCGACATAAAATAATATTTAATATAGGTTCCATAATTGCTCGCAATTTTTTTTTCGTAAAAAGATCGATGTTTTGTCATTGTATACGCAAAAAAAACTTGTGAGCTTTCAATTTTATGCGAGTTAATATGGAACCAATAATATAATGTTTTGATATAATAAGTGTCACACTTGGTCATAATTCATAACACACTCGTAGCTTATAAATAACATAACCCTTTGCGTGCGCCAATGAACAGTCTAACTATATGTTAAGTTCACCTACCTATCGACTCGCAAATCCAGAATGTCTTTCATTAGTCATAAATTAGTCCTGTCCACCATTATAACCAATTTTTCCACTAAGTCTAAACTTTATTCACTTATTTATTTACAAAAAACTACACGAAACATTTCGCAGACAAAACATCGCCAAAAATGTGACAGAAAGTTTTTCACAACTTGACAAACTTTGAAATTCGCGTTCAATCGAACTTTCGAAATCGAATTCTATTTTCGAACTTTCCAATAATGACGTCAGTGATAAAAAGCCGCGAAAGGCACGTGCCCAGTGCGCGTGCGATGAAAACTGACGTGTTTTAAGTAAAAACGCGTGCCGATTCTTTTTTTTTGGGTAAAATGGCAAAAATCACCCCACCCGGCGCCCCTATGGTGTCGATCATTTTGGGGCCGGTGCATTATGGTTAGATTGCGTTCACATGGTGACATATATTTTATTTAAGTTACGATAAATTCAGATTTTAAATGTGCTTTAAGAAAATTACAGAAAATTAAGAAAGTTGATCAGCCTACGAAACTGTACAACGATCCCTAAGTAAGAAATAGAAATATGAAGAAAAAAATAGCTTGACCAGACAACTTTTGCGATGAGCTGATTGCCTTTTGTATTGGAAGTCGATATTAAATTGGAGAATTTAGTTTAGGTTTTTTGGGATAGTTTTTTTTATATTTTTATTTGTACAACGGTGAGTTACAATATTACTCGCCAAACTAAACAGTTTGATGGCGAGACGCGCTCTTTTTTATGAAATACTAGCTTTCCGCCCGCGTCCTAATTTTTTTTTAAATAAAAAGTATCCTATAAACCTCACGGAGCCCGAGACCTTTCCAACGAATGCAAAACCGTGGAAATCGGTTCGTGCGTTCTGGAGTTATAGCGTCAGGAAGGAAAACCCGACTTATTTTTATATAGTAGATGAAAAACCTACCATAAACTTCGATCAACTATAAAGAACTAGATACACAATGCACAACAAAAAAGTTCCCTCACTAAATGATCACCCACTTGACGTTTTGGGTTGTCTTTTCGTTTAGTAGCATTCGTTCGTTCCGAAAGTAACCATGCCTCAGTGCGCAGTGAAAAATTGTAAAAATCACACCTCCAGAACATTAAAGGAATATGGAATGACATTTTTTAAATAAGTAGTTTTGTAATTATTATATGTGAATTGAAATTATCTTGGTATTTGGCCAAGAAAAGGTTATAAAACATTTTTTTAGTTTAATTTAATAACATTCGGCGAGAGTATAACCCTTTAAATTGAATAGACACTAGCGGAACTTACAAATCCATACCGTTGTATTTCAACATCATTTGTTCGGGTTATGCAGTGACTCTGTTCTAAAACAAATAGAGACGCTGTTTTTTTTCTATTGTTTTTTTTTTCATTTTCATCTGTGCTATAAAATTTAAGTGTAAAGAGTATATATATTAATTCTGTTTTCTATACTTACATAAAAGGTATTATGGCAAAACATGTAATCATATAAAATTTAATTAATAAAAAAATTAACGTGCGTGACGTTTACAAACATAAAGTTTTATTGGATTTTTAGTTTTCCTAGAGATCCTGTGCGATGTGGACAGTGGACATACGTGGTCGCACGTCAAAGATGTAAAGATTTTTTCTAGCCGTCGCAAAGTAGTGTCTTTTGCTCCAAGCATTTTTTAGAAAGTGACTCGTATGTCATTACAAAAGGAGTCAAAAGGTTACACAAAACAGCTGCACCTCAAATAGTATGTACCTTTTTATCACTTTTGATTTGGAGTTTCTTGTATTGAATAAAATAAAATAAATATGTTTCATCTTCAGGACAAAGATGATGACAGCGAAGAAGACAAATGTTTTTTTTTGAGTTAGTTGCTTTTTTTTTAATAAATTATTTCTTGTACTTAAATATCTATTTATAGAACGGGACCCAAGGAGAATGAGTTCATTTCCGTGGGACTTACCTCCGCCATACGAACTACTGGTATGTACTTATTCGGCATATGTTCCTGAACACAAAAAGTGCGGTAGTCACTTTCTAAGGGTATGGAGGGGGTAGCTATGACGTAACAAAGATGGCGGCTGGGCCTATTTTATTTACGCTATATTTAGATAACTACTGGGCAGATTTACTTTAATAGAGTTTCAAATGAAAGATAATGTAATATATATCGTTATTCTAAAGATTCATTAGTGTAAACCTAGTAACAAAATATATATTTTCAAAAAACGACATTTTGTAAAATTATACTTTTTTTACTGTGTGAAAAGAACAGAAACCGTTAGGATTACGGTAATTTAGCTTATTGTAAAAAAATAGCTACACTTATCAGCATTCTAATGAACCTAAAAACGTTTAAGTCGAGCTATAAACAGCGGAACTGCAGTCGTCTAAGTGAGCGTGGGTAGCGCCGAACTGACTACGGTACTTAGATTTTGGTACGAATAATCTTGAAAATAACGTGACAAAACGGGTAGAATCACAGCAAAATGAAAAAGTATTATAAACAGGCTTCATTTTTTTTTAACAGGCATCATTTTTAGGGTTCCGTAGTAATCTACGAACCCTTATAGTTTCGCCATGTCCGTCTGTCCGTCTGTCCGTCTGTCCGCGGGTTTCCTAAGAGACCCTTGGTACTACAGAGCTGAAACTTGGCATGATTATACATATGAATCACGCCGACAGAACTGTAGAGTAAAATCTTAGAAAAAAAAATTTTTTTCGGGTGTCTCCCATAGACGTGAAAGGGCGATGATTTTTTTTTTTCTCGCCAATATTTTTAAGTGGGGTGTCATAGGATAGCATATTAAAAGATAGAAGGGATTTACTAAGAACGTTTTTCGATTCAGCACTCCGTTTGCGAAATATAAATTTTTAAAGTGAAAATTTTTGTCAAACACAAGTGTCCCCCCCCCTCTACCTGCTAAACGGTTGTTTCTAAAAATGTGAAAAAATTCAGGTTGGTAGAATATATAACGAAATTAAAAGGAAAACTATCACACATAACTTGGTCCTTCAAGTTTGCGAGTAATAGTCGACCAAGTGCCAAACACTGTTGGGATTAATAAGAATATATTTACTAATATAAGATCCTTGGTACTACAGAGCTAAAATTTGGCATGGTCATAGATATTGATTGCGCCGACAGATCTAAAATATAAAATGTTGGAAAAAACATTTTTTCGGGTGTTTCCCATACACGTGAAAGGGTGATGGATTTTTATTTCTCGCCGATACCATTGAATTGAATGTCATAGGATAGATTTTTAAAATATAGAAGGGATTTACTAAGAACGGTTTTCGATTCAGCACTCCGTTTGAGAAAAAAATATTTTTAAAGTGAATTTTTTTGTTAAAAACAAGTTTCGGGGGGGGACACTACCAGCTAAACGGTTGTTTCTAAAAATGTGGAAAAATTCACGGTTATAGAATATACAACGAAATTAAAAGAAAAACTATCACACATAAGTTGGTCCTTCAAGTTTGCGAGTAATAGTCGACCAAACGTTTTTGGGATTACTAATATAAATATATTTACAAGGTTCCACGCTAAAAGTGAGGGGAGGTCGAAAGCCACACTGTAACATATTGACATTTTAGGTGTCGTTAAATAGTTTTTTGGGGGTGTTAATTACGAAAATGACATCAAAATTATTTTAACAGAAGGTTGATATTATTTCTAACAGTAATATTGCCGTAAAAAAAACTTTTAAAAAACTAAAAAAAATTCGCGCTCGCTTCGCTCGCGAATTTTATACTTACATTCGGTTGTATTTAGACCAAAACAAAAATTATTTCCAAAATTACAAACTCTTTAATAATACATTTGTTTTTAGGGTTTTAAAATTGTCGCAAAAAAAAAAAATTCGCGCTCGCTTCGCTCGCGCATTAAACACTTCCATTCTGTTATATTTAGGCCAAACTTTTTAATACATTTGTTTATGATACTAAGTATAGTATTTGGGGATTTTAACATCAACTATGACACTTTGCTTGTAGAATTAAGAAGCCAGCTGCATATTTGAACCATGCTGCTACGGAACCCTACAATGCGCGTGGCCCGACACGCTCTTGGCCGGTTTTTTTTTGTCAAAAAATTTTTCTTCATTTTGTTACGAACTATTTTCAAAAATTCTCGTAACAAAAATAACTCTTCGTATCACAACGAAATAAAACTCTTCATACTTGCACGTACTTGCATTATATTTCAAAACAAAGGACTCAATGGTACTGGTCTGGAATGGACATGCATGAGAGTGTAAACGTACGCACTCGAGGCAGAGGCAGGTCGCTGAAATGCGAGAGTGTACAGCCGCCGTTATATTTTTTACATCGGCAACACTGAGATTCATTCCAAGGAATCCCTGCACCGTGCTGCGCCTTGAACTTTGGCACTTGTCGCTTCATTCATTTGAAATCATTTGGTCAGGCCTATGACACTGTTAGTACCAATAACTGCGAAATGGCGCTGCTATCGCCTTTTAAAACTAAAAAAAATGATATGGGTTCCTTCAAAAAAGTTCTTTAGCTTCATGAGGAGCCCTAAATTTTGCTAGTTTAAAAGCATTAATAAAACTTTTTTATTTGAATCTTTGGCCCATTTTAATAAATCACACATGAGTTGAAACAGACTCTTGAGTAGCTGTTGCCTTTATGTTGTTGCTACGTAACAGCTACTAGGTTGGTAAGTTTAATTTTTTGTCTGTTCTTGGAGGATGATTGCACTTTAAACAGACATAGATAAAAATTCAAATGCAATCTAAATAAAAATGCAAAGCATCTCCTTTTCAGATAACTAGATTATGTAATATGACATGCTAAGGTTAAAGTTACATTACACGAATCAAATGTTTTTGACCCTGATTGATTTTTTAGATACATAGTTTCATTAAATAATAAATATACGTACCAGCCCTTCCAATCACCAAAGTCATTTCTGGGGTATCATCCTCATCCTTTGCTCTCGAAAATAATTAAGAATAAACAAATAAATAAACGCTGCACACTCAAAGGCCCACACTAAGGTTTTCCCTTGTGTCGTGGGTCCCTTGAAACACACATAAAGACAAATACAAACACCCATGACCCGAGAACAAACAAATAAATCTTTGACATGCTGCTGGGTAGTAATAACTAACATTACTTAAATACTTAAAAGCAGTAGGTACAGTTTTAACGTAGTTAAAGTACAGTGGGTAATAAATATGCCTATTGGGTTTCTTCATGGGACAGACTGTCAGCCGACTCACCCTGCACTAGGAATAAATCTGTGTTGCAGTAGTAAGACATCTAGTCAGTTCACGAGAGGCAAGGTTATGGTACTTATAGTTGAGTTATTGTACAACTGAATAGGTACTTCTCTAAAGGCTTAACCAATTTCCAGAACTAGTAAATAAAAGTGAATAGATTGATTCTCAAATATAGACCCATATGTGTTGCCACAATTTCGTCAATATCATGTAGCGCAGAACACTTCACTTTATATAAATGGCAATCAGCCATTTTGTGAAAAATTGTGGATAAGAACTTTTTTGAGTGACACCCAGGTGACACCTTTAACACTCTCATGTTTTCAAAATGGTTCAATGATAATCAATGGAAAAGTAAAAGAAAAAATAAAAATTTTCAATGACTATCAACGTCTGACCTTTTTGGCAGGAGCTGTCAGGCAACTTGAAAGACTACTATAATTATTGAATTGTTATCTTTTTTGTGACCCCAGTGTCATTACACGGTTACACATTACTCTCTCTGCTCTTTGTAGCTGACCCACGTGATGGAAAGTTTTGAATTTGAAAATTAAAATAATAGGTATAGTGTGTCCAATTAAAAATAATACGTAACAGATTTTATGGACTTACCTACTTTACTCAGTGGTTCACCCAGAGCAATTCCGTTTTCAGTGAAGAGACATGTGTAAGAAAAGCGAATTCTCTTGCCTTCTTCATCGAATTGGGTTTTGTCAAAATGTTTTTGACAAACGCTTTGTTTCAACAATTGCTCTTCAGAGAGTTCAAGGAGTATAGGATTCGTTGCCGCGAGAAAAGACATATCCACAAATTTCTTATCATAGAATTACTCTTGAACGATATAATTGTATATAAAAATTACTGTTCGCCGACCATCGGCTGAAAGAAAAGATCTTCAGCCGATACCTTGTTGTGCCGACAGCTCAATTCGCCGAAAGGACGTTCTAAATATTATTTTTTTTGCCGATGGCACGATTTGCAGATAAGCCGGTTCACTGAAAGCTCGACTGAGCGAACCAGCTATTTATCGATAGAAAGAATTGTAGAAAGCACTGTTCATATTTTCATTTACTAATACTTACTACGCCATTTGTTGGAACATAAGGTTTAGTTTTTTTAGAATAAAAAGTAGCTTATTTATTAATCTAGAGCAGCATATTCCATCAAAATCAGTCCGTTAGTTTTAGGCATAGAATAAATAAGGTGTAATTCACATTTGTTTGTTTAGATTTATTATAAAGTAGTCATAAAAAAACTAATATAATTTGCAAAACAAATATATTTATTTTAGATATAAAATTGTTACCAAATGTTCTTGATAGTTTTAACACTCGAAAATATATTTTTTTCACCTACCTACAAAATAAATAACAAAATTTTATATGGAATCAAAGCTTAATGGTAATAATACGGGTTACACATGGCAAAAGATGCTTATGACAATAATAAAATAAAATAAATATTTATGCATTTTAGTCATTTCCGCGACGAAAACTGATAATAAGTACTGCATTTATTTAGCAATGCACTTCAGTAAACGCCTGTGCGAACCATGAGAGCAATCATACATAATACCGTACTTATACTTGCTCAGTGACAAGACACCATCATGACAGTTTGAGGTTATCTTGACATACAGCATGACGTCACAAGATGGCGAATTATAGACGATAGCAGCGCCATTTCGCAGCTATTAGTACTAACAGTGTCATGGGCCTGACCAAATGATTTTAAATGAATGAAGCGACAAGTGCCAAAGTTCACGGCGCAGCACGGTGCAGGGATTTCTAGGAATGAATCTCAGTGTTGCCGATGTAAAAAATATAACGGCGGCTGTACACTCTCGCACGTCAGAGACCTGCCTCTGCCTCGACTGCGTACGTTTTACACTCTCATGTCCATCAGTACAGACCAGTACCATTGAGTCCTTTGTTTTGAAATATAATGCAAGTACGTGCAAGTATGAAGAGTTTTATTTGGATATGATACGAAGCGTTATTTTTGTTACGAGAATTTTTGAAAATAGTTCGTAAAAATAATGAAGAAAATTTTTTGACAAAAAAAATTATGCCTGTTAAAAAAAATTATGCCTGTTCATAATACTTTTTCATTTTGCTGTGATTCTACTCGTTTTATCACGTTATTTTCAAGATTATTCGTACCAAAATCTAAGTACCGTAGACAGTTCGGCGCTACCCACGCTCACTTAGACGGCTGCAGTTCCGTTGTTTACAGCTCGATTTAAACGTTTTTAGGTTCATTAGAATGCTGATAAGTGTAACTATTTTTTATAATAAGCTAAATTACCGTAACCATAGTGGTTTATGTTCTTTTCACACAGTAAAAAAAGTTTAATTTTACAAAATGACGTTTTTTGAAAATATTTATTTTGTTACTAGCTTTACACTAATGCATTTTTAGAATAAAACAATGTATATTAAGTTATCTTTCATTTGAGACCCTATTTAAGTAAATCTGCCCAGTAGTTATCTAAATATAGTGTAAATAAAATAGGACCGGCCGCCATCTTTGATACGTCATAGCTACCCCCTCCATACCCTTAGAAAGTGACTACCGCACTTTTTGTGTTCAGGAAAACATGCCAAATAAGTACATACCAGTAGTTCGTATGGCGGAGGTGAGTCCCACGAAAATCGTTATTTGAAGACTTTTTTACGAATGGGTCCCGCTCTATTAGTTTCATAGCTAATTTCCTCTTTTAAATCTCAATAGGTCATTTCTTTTCAAAAAATTATACTAAGTTTTAAATAAGCAAAACATAATATATGTGTAATCGGGAAAGACACAGTTATTTTCTTTTTTATAAGTTATTTCATATTTCATAAAAAAATAAGCATAGAATATTAGGTTTATAAGCAATAATTAAGAAGAATGGCGGCGGCTGTGATTATCAATTGTAATGTATATTAATCGTCGGTTAATTTGAAATGAATGTGATTTTTTTAATAATAAAAAACCATAAAAACTAACATAAAAGTAAACGGCTGAACCAATTTTGATAAATCATATCTGAAATCCAGCGCAAGAAGAAGCTTTCGAATAAAATAAACTGCACCATTAACATCATCAGTTTAAGAGCTATGATGCTCCTATACATACACAACACAATCAGGGGTTAAAAAGAAAACCACACCATTTCGTAGCATTTTGAATTTGTTAAAAAGTTTGTACGAAGATTTTATATGTGAAATCGACCCAACTAATATATTTTTAAAATTAACAAAGGCAACTCCACTCCTCCCATGTTCTACGTGACAGCCAGTGTCATCAAATTGTCTTACGTTATCCTTTGTTCAAAACCAAAAGTGGTATTTTACAAATTAAACAGATTTTATTTTCGACCTTAATAATATTAAGTTAAGGTTTAAATTAGATTAAAATGTTTGACACTTTAGAACTTTTTCATAATACATGAAGTGGTATACAACTATCTAAGTACGTATTGTAGTTAGGACACTTTTAAATTTCATTTTGTATGGGACTGTGTATCTAGTTTTCTATAGTTGATCGTAGACCATAAATAACTTTTTAATACAAAATACAATACTTTGCGGATAGTCGCAAAGTCGAAAATGCTAATGTAATTCACTATTTTGACTTATTTTAAGTAACATTCTGCACGTTTTATGAAAAAAAGCAATTTTTGTCTTTGACTCTAAAATAACTATCACTAATTTTGAAATAAATAAAATAACTAACTACCACTGTTGTTCATTTTAATAGGGAGGATCACCTTCTGAAGTTCCGCTAGTACATTTAAATTCACCCCATAGAAATAAAATTAAAGAGGGGTGTTATAAGTTTGACGTGTATTTCTATGCGTGTGTCTGTGGCATCAAATCAAATCAAAAATACTTTATTTTCGTAGAACATACAAATTGTTTTTTTGAAAACGTCATAAAAATACATTAGCAAAATCAATGTAAATCATTGAGCAAAATAGTGAATCACATTAGCATTTTTGACTTGGCGCCTATTCGCAAAGATGCAGTCTTCCTCAGGAGAAGAATAGGCAAGAAACTCCGAGGGTCGCTCTTTTTAAGTCAATCATATAAATTTTCTTACTTCTAATTTTAATTGACTTAATATCTGAATAACTCTGGAGCTGAGCAATTTATTTCCATGGTTGCTTGTCTAACAGATAATCAGAAATTCTTTAATAGCTCTTTTTACAAAGTTTTTGTTTAATTATTGTCTTAAATTTTGGTACAGGTAGGTTTTGAATACACGTGGGTATCTTATTGTAGAAGCGTATATACATTGACCCATAAAAGAGTTTGTTACTTTGTAGAGACGGCTGTCTAGCAAATCCAAGTTATGTTTGCTTCTAGTGTTTACGTTGTGCCTATCACATTTTTTCTTGAACAATTGTTCATTTTTCTTTACATATAAAAGATTATTAAATATATACTGGGACGCAAATGTCAAAATATCTATTTCATCGGAGCTCCTTTACGAATAAACCGATATTGATGCAATTTATTATTGAAATATCGTAGCGCTCCTAGTCCAGTGGCACTCGCTGAACAGGGAACGTAATATGGGCAGGGAACCTGATTGGATCAAAGCAGCAATTTATCGCTAGATTTTTCGTGCTTCGGATGGTACGTTAACCTGGCGGTACCGGCTACTGTCGATTGACTACAGTCGTTATGGGCCAAGTTAGAGGCCATGCAGCGGTTTGAAAACTCTGACACCAGGGTTAGATAGTGGTGGAAGTTTTTAAGTGACTTCTGCAGTTCCTGGCGGAGCTTCTTCTTCTTTTCGTATAGATGGAATACTTAAATCAGACCTGCCCAGTAATTGGCCAGTTCCACGGCTCTTTGATTGGCCTCGTTTAGGTCGTCTATTGTGCAGGAGACCTGGCACAGGGGGCACGATTATAGGTGCTGGATGAGCTGGGTGAATAGAGGGACAGCCATCCTAAGCTACGATCTTTTTTTATTTTTTATTATAAGATGGGTTAACTCTTGACCTCAATCTTGACCATAAGGTCAAAGATGAGGTCGACGATGGAGCGAGTTAACCCAGAAAATTCCTATAAAGGCACTGGTACTCCCACGCACCGACGGAACACAGCAAGCTGTTTGGCGTCGGACTTTGGTAGGAGGGTGGTCGCGAACCAGACGACCCTTTACAAAGCTTACCACACCGCATGAGACCATAGGACGACACCTCAGATTCAGAAAAAAATGAAGTGTCGTTGCCTGGGATGAATTACTCGGAGGCAGGTCTCATTTGTGTTTCCTTAGTCGCCTCTTACGACACCCACGGAAAGAGATGGGGTGTTGTTATTCTCAACCGATCACCACACGGTTAAAAACACTTTACTCATGTTCCATCTAATAACGATCACGCAAAATAGGCGCATGTTAGCCCAAATATTTTTCAGTTACCCTTACTTCCACGCTGGACTAGGAGTGAAAGAACAACTTAGAATGTGCCAGCTGCCAATTATTCCCAGGCATACTGTAAAAACCAGTTAGTGGGACGCGAGGGTTTAGTCGTATCCTGGGCTAAAGGCTGATAACCTATCACCACTTTACTCATGTTCCATCTAATAATCCTCAGAATGGATGTCAAATGTGGTGTCAAGTGGTTCCAGAACAACATGGCGCCCTGCCTACCCTGAAAGAGATTATAGGCGTGAGTGTATACAGAGCTTTAGGTATCACTCTTTCAACCTCTCGGGTGGTTAATCAGTCCATGAAACTGAACAACTTCCCCAAGGAACATAGGTCAAAATACGAAAGAAAAATTTTGATCTCCCATCTCCCATACAAAATGCGCTATATGCTGATGAAGTTTGTATGGGAACTCAAATTTTTTTTCGTTTTTTACCTATGTTCCTTGGGAAAGTTTTTCAGTTTCATGGACTGATTAACCACCCGAGAGGTTGAAAGAGAGATACCTTAAGCCCTGTAGATAGATAAACCTTACAAAGAAATTAAAACGCCATAAAAACGCCATAGACTCAAAGGCTCAGACTAAGGTTCTCCCTTGTGTTGTGGGTCCCTCGAAACACGCATAAAGACAGACACAAACACCAAAAAGGTAAAGGCAATTGTCTTGCCCTTACCTTTAACAAACAAAACCCGCCCCAGTGTAAACCAACCCTTACTCCAACAATACACAATGCTTTCCGAAAATTTGGAAACACTATCGAAAGGGCGGTAATATGTCAATACATCCATCTCTTTCTCACTCACTAGTAGCAGTATACCTGTCCTTCTTTACTCGTCCCTCTCTAGAAATGTTTCTATTTCTTTTTAATCATGATTATGAGTAATCGTGTAGTGAATTTTAGCTTTGTGAAGACGTAAATTTAAGTTTTTGAAAAAGTTTTATTGTGTTGTTTTTTTAGAATTTTGTTTGCAAGAAAGTTTAAAAATCTGTACACTTACACCTAAATTCCTTGATGGGGTAGGCAGCGCATCATGTGCAACCAAACCATGAAGAAATTGCTTTTTAGCAATGAGGCCGCCTTGTTGTATGTACACTATATTCTATGTTATATGTCATGTATTGTGTGTAAATAAAGTATATTGTATTATATTGTGGCCCATTAATTTAAAAAAAATTAAAAAATGCTACACATTTAAAGGGCCACACTAAGGTTTTCCCTTGTGTCTTGGGTCTCTTGGGACATAGATAAAGACAGACACAAACACCCATGACCCGAGAACAAACATCTGCTTTTAACAGAAATATTTGTTCCAACTGGGAATCGAACCCAGGACCCGTTGATCAAGAGGCAGCGCAACTACCACTCGACCAAACCGGTCGTCAATTAAACCAGAAAATAATTCACAAGCAGTGGGTTTAAAACTCAGGTTGTATCCAAAATAGAAATCAGTTTCAAAAGTTTTTTTTTTCATTACTCTTGTCATCAAATATATATGAACACGCTGTATAAAGCGAGAAAAGTTTCCGAAGCATTATTTGGCATAAACAACTGCGGAAGCACTTTTTTTCATTATAATTTTCTTTTTTTTTGAGGGCAAAGTGAAAAGTTTTATATTAAAAATTCGAAGCAAGTTTAATTACTTGAGGGTAGACAGCAATTTAGCTTATTACACAGTTATTGTGGATTGTTTTGTTTTATTGGTAGATAACTTTTGGTTATTATCCGGGGTTACTTACTTTTCCTGTAAAAAAATCATTTGGAACTCCTTAAGTAAATCCCATTTTTAATCACCGGTAAAAAAGAGGTATAAAGTTTGTATCTGTGTGTCTGTCTGTGGCATCGTAGCTCCTAAACTAATGAACCGATTTCGATGCGGTTTTTTTTGTTTGAAAGCTGACGTAATCGAGATAGTTCTTAGTTATGTTTGATCAAAATTGGTCCAGCCGTTTGAGCGTGAAAGAGTAACAAGCATGCATACATCATCACAAACTATCGCATTTATAATATTAGTACCTGACCCCCTGGATGGACACATTAGGATACATTTTTTTTACCAGGCCATATACGTCCCCACCGAGGGGCACGGGCCTCCCTTCGAAACACGAAGGGGAATCAGGCCATAGTCCACCAAGCTGGCCCAATGCGTAAATGAATTTTCTTGGACATCGGGTTTCATCACGATGTTTTCCTTCACCGTTGGGCAAGTGATAATTGGAAATCTGTACATAAATCCGAAAAGAGAATTTATTGTTACAGGCCCGCACCAGGATTTGAACCCGCGACCTTCGGATTACAAGTCTGGCTCATTACAAACTGGGCTAACACCGCTATTTTTTCCAAATTCCCACGGGAACAAAGTCTCGGACGGAAAGCTAGTATCGTGCAAAAGGCCCAAGAACCATTGGCGCTTGGACCAGTCGATTTCATTGCTGGTCCAACTGACAACACCCAGTCTCAATTCATTCTGAATTTTTCAAGTCGAGAGCTATATTTTTATGGAAGTCGTTAACTTTGAAATATCGGGGGAGGCGGTCTTAAGGCCGCACGGACGAGAGGATTTGGTCTGACGGCACGAAGAGATTTGGTGTGTTACAAATAGTGACGCATGTTTAGCCTTATTAAAAAGAGATGCCATTGGTGTTTGAGCTGTCTTAATAGTCATCATAAGAACTATTAGTTCTGTAGTTTAAATCCTAAAAGATTTAGTTGTTTTTCAACCGACTTCAAAAAAGGAGGAGGTTCTCAATTCGACGGTATTTTTTTTTTTTTTTTTTTTTTTTTTGTATATTTGTTACGCGATTACTCCGGCAACTGTTGTCCGATTTTCAAAATTCTTTATTTGTTCGAAAGAGTATACTCCTGAAGAGGTCCCATATAAATTTTATCGAAAAAGATTCAGCGCTTTTAAAAAAAATCAACAAAAACAAAATATACTACAAACTAGAACATCATCTAAATAAATGAATGACATTTCTGTTTGTAGTTATTTGCTAATAGGCATTGTAGTCCGCAAAAAACTAGATATCTACTTTGTGCGAACTGTTGTTGGGATTGAAGTCGGTGACTCATACGTTTTTAACGTGGAAAATTATTTGAAATAACAAGTCTACTAATTCTTGAGCTGTTGTTTCTTCTCGACTGTACGAGACAATCGTACTGTACATACTTACTTATAATACATATAATATAATCATTTCGTCATCAATGCATTTCACCGCCAGTCGCAACCTACCGAGCGTAACGCGGTAATGTGTATACAAGTACGGCTCAAATAACTTAACCTAGGAACATTTTAACAATAAACTATATACATAAACTATAAAAGTGTGTGCATTCAACATCTAACTAAACAACCACAACATCGACTTTTTGTTTGTTCGTTCGCAAATAGGGTTTATGCTCGAGCTTTCTCGAACTCGAGAAAACTCGAGAAATTTGGATTCATTCGAGACGAGAACAAAAATTACCGGAACTCGAGAATTCTCGAGTTTCGAACTCAAGCCAGACGCGCCGCGCGATTTTTTTTCGCCACTTCTCAGTATCCGCGCTCCGTGCTCGTTAGTTCATTTGTTCACAGTAGAATTGAATCTTCTATCTATCTATCTAAGGTAAACTGTATCTAGACGACCTTTACCTATGTATCTTTATGTATCGAGAAGACATTAGGCTGAAGAAGAGACATTCATTCATTTTTTTGCTCACTGTCTCACTTCGTTCGGCACGGCTCTACCAGTAAACTGAGATCCCAGGGCCGCGAGACCTTATTTTCTCATTAACCAAATGTGTGGGAAAGAGTAGTGCTAATATGTACTATTAACATATGAAAACCTGCTAGCTTGGGCCGACGGCTAATTTTCAGCTACCAGGTTCTGAAGGTATGTACTTCCAAAAATTACTCACTTAATTGTCTTGAAGTCTGGATGCTGATGTCTTATAGAATATAATTAATTAAATATATAAATAAATTATCTAGATACTATCAGTCGGCTGTAATTTCTACCAGACACTACAGCTCGCAAGTAAATTATGCGATTGTACCTCCAATCTGGGCCGACGGCCAATTTTCAGCTACCAGGTTGAAAATTGGCCGTCGGCCCAGGCTAGCTGGTATTAATATTATTATATTAATAGTACATATTAGCACTACTCTTTCCCACACTTTTGGTTAATGAGAAAATAAGTAAGGTCTGGCGGCCCTGGGATCTCAGTTTACTGGTAGAGCCGTGCCAAGCGAAGTGTGGCAGTGAGCGAACAAATGAATGAATGTTTCTTCTTCAGCCTAATGTCTTCTCGATACATAAAGATACATAGGTAAAGGTCGTCTCGATACAGTTTACCTTATGATAGATAGATAGATAGAAGATTCAATTCTACTGTGCAAAAGGAAGACAACAGTTTTACCTGCCTTGTAGGTGTTATTATCACAAAAACTTGTTTTTATCCCATCTGTTGAATATTAATAAAAGCGACTAAGTACAGGAAATTAGCGAATTAGTGATGTCACTCAAAACTTTTCATAGCTTATTGCATACTATTAGAAAGCCGACAGTCCAAAGATGTTTTCGAAAAATTGGAAGAACGTGATCACTTTTAGTTTTTTTTTATTCAAGTCTAAATTTGAGGTATCAGTTAAATTTTTTAACTTCAAAAAACTTTGCGGCTATAAGAAAAAAACTAGATGTTGCTGGCGAGTAATTTTAATTTTGGTAGAACCGCCAAGAAATGACATACCGATAAAATTACAGATTTAAAAAAATTAGAGCAACCCCAAACACTTTTTTTTTCAGTGAATGTTAAATGCGGACTTTTATAATTTTTCTAACAAAAATTAAAAAAATGGCATAAAAAGTTCCGTGAGGCCAAGAATTTTTATGGGGGCTGAGGAGCTAGCGAAAGACCCCTCTTACAGCTCATTCAATTTGGCAAATTATGCACCAAACACCCTGTATTTCAGCAGATTTCAAAGGTTTTAATAAAAAAGCTCGAGACCCGAGAAAACTCGAGAATTTGACCTCGAGAATTCTCGAAACTCGAGAAACAAAAAAGGTCGAGAAATCAGAAACCCTATTCGCAAATAAAACAAATCCATTGTTGGATTTTTCTAATAATTTTCATTGAGAACAAAATAAGTTTTTCTTTATATTCACATCTTAAATTTTCGCAAACTAATTTGAATTCACCCAAAACTTAGATAAAAATTAAAAATAAGTTAACTTTTGAAATAAATAGGGTAAAGATTTGGTTGAGTATGTAGAAAGCTCACCCAGAAAAAACTAGTTAAAAAGGTTACTCCTAAATCTTGTGTCTATGTAAAAATACTTATTTAAGTATGTAAATCCTTACTTCCTTACTAATATTATAAATGCGAAAGTAACTCTGTCTGTCTCTCTGTCCTTCTTTCACGCCTAAACTACTGAACGGATTTTGATGAAATTTGGTACAGAGATAGATTAGAGCCTAGGAAAGGACATAAGCTACATTTTATCCCACAGTTGGGCACGATATAACCTGTAGTCTACGCGGGCCAAGCCGCGGGCGGAAAGCTAGTACTCTATTATTTTTTAATTCTAGATCATGCATGGTCAAAAGTATACTAAGTATAGGAGACATGATAAAGCATCTCTAACGCAATTGTATCTTTTTATTAAGTACGGCGTACATTTTGTACTCTGAATTAAGTAGACATCCATGTTTCTTGTATGCTAGCGATAAGGGTCAAATTAAAACTAACTTAGCCCCTACCACATACCAAAATAAAGAACACCATCCTCAAAACCAAATCACCTCGTCTGTGACCGACTAAGTTTGAAATATCAGGGGGTGGGGGCGACCACCCCCAGGGGGTGTTTGGCAAATAAAATAAAAATAAAGGCCGATTACGGCCGACATTTTATAATGGACGTAGAAATGACATGCGGGCGCCTCGCTGGCGGCGTGTGGAGCCGCGGGGAAACACTAGTCGCGAGGCTTGCGGCCGATTTGTTGAGGAAAATCGCACCGATTTAGGGATGGGAAATTCGGATACGTGTCTTTTTAAGTAAAAGATTTTTTATTTAGTATATACATTATACATACAATGCCTAAAATTCCCATCGGGGTAGGCAGAGCATCAGTGGTTTTAAATACATTTGATTCAGAGGGTTATTAGATGAAATACGATGTAAGTGGTGAGAGGTTATCAGCCTTTCGTCCGTAGTACAGCAAAACCCTCGCGTCCCACTTACTGACTTTTACAGTATGCTTGGGAAGAGTTGGCAGCTCGCACATCCTATGTTTTTCTTTTACTCCCAGTCCAGCATGGAAGTAGCGCCTCGCTGGCGGCGTGTGGAGCCGCGGGGAAACACTAGTCGCGAGATTTACGGCCGATTTGTTGAGGAAAATTTAGGGGTGGGAAATACGGATTTTTGTAAACGACTTTTTATTTAGTTAACGAGAAACGACGGCCGGTTTGGTCAAGTAGTAGTGGTGCTGCCTCTTGATCGACGGGTCCTGGGTTCGATTCCCAGTTGGGGGAAAAATTTTTGTAAAAATTTGATGTTTGTTCTCGGGTCATCTTTGTGTATGCAAAGGTAAACCTTAGTGTGGGCCTTTGAGTGTGTGGCGTTTATTGTTTTAATATTATTTTTAACGACGACGGGGCAAGGAAGGAACCTGATGGGTGACCAAAAAGCCATTAATGAGTATAGTGGTGATAAGCTTTCATCCAATATATAGCAAAAATCCTTGCATCCAGATCAAAATTAGTCAAATCAAAATAGATTTTTTTTAAAGAACATTCAGGATTATACGTTCCCACCGGGGCACGGGCCTCCCTTCGAAACACGAAGGGGATTTAGGCCATAGTCCACCACGCTGACCCAATGCGGGTTGGTGGACCGCTCGTCTTTCGAAAATGAATTTTCTTGGACGGGCGGGTTCCATCACTCTGTTTTCCCGAAAAGACGAATTTCGTGGTACAAGCCCGCACCAGGCCCACGACCTTCGGATTACAAGTCTGGCTCATTACCAACTGGGCTATCACCGCTTTAGGATATTATTTAAAATATGTCAAAGTAGTGAATTACATTAGCATTTATAACTTTGCGCCTATTCATAAAGGTGCAGTCTTCCCCAGAGAAGAATAGGCAACAACTCCGAGGAGTGCTCTTTTTAACTCAACCATGCAAATTTCCTTATTTTCTAATATGAATTGACTTAAGGCGACTACAGCACCTAAATTACGATTTTATGATGCGTAGATAAGCATGACGCACTGCATTAAATCGAAGAAAAAATACTACGGTAATATTCAGGATATAAACTAGATAAGTAGTTTGCTGAAAACATGATTCAGCACTTTTGGTTCGATAGAAAAAGCTCACAAAGTCACCTCTAAATACCAATATTGTGTATCTTAAGCTGTAAAAACGATAGTAAAATGCACACAGGAACTTGTATTTGCTATCAAAATGTTCGTGATTGAACACTCTCGATAAGTAGTTAACGTATTTTTCGATTTAAGCTGTTACCTTTCCATTAATCTCATTTTTCTAACTTTCGAACATGTTTTTACGCACTCACGCTTTCGTAGTCCGTAAACTTCATGTATCGACACTGTTCGCACTGCCGGCCCAGGCCTGTTGAGAGACGGAGATGGCACTATTCCTATGTGTGCTGCCTTTATCGGGTGCTGTAGTCGCCTTAATATCTGAATAAATCTGGTGCTGAGCCATTTTTACAGTATGTTTGAAAAGAGTTGGCAGCACATTCATTGTTTTTCTTTCACTCAAAATCTAGCGTGGAATTACCGATACTTTCCCGTACCGAATTACGTATCAACCGGTTATCAAGTTTGGTATTTGCCGGTCGACTCGATTTAGTCAAATGTCAGTCGAATTTCCCCCTCCCCCCCTGAGTCACGCCTGCAATAAATCTGCCTATTTGGGGGCAGTACAGCCTTGTTTAATGAAATTAAGACGCGCCTTTTCTTTACTAGGTTAGCTGTTTTTGTTGTTTAAAAAGCTAAGAAAACCGGCCAAGTGCGACTCGATTATCTATAAAAACGAGCAAAAAAATCATGTTTGTTGTATGGGAGCCCCCTTAAATATATTTTTTATTCTGTGTTTTAGTATTTGTTGTTATAGCGGCAACAGAAATACATCATCTGTGAAAATTTCAACTGTCTTAACTATCACGGTTCATGAGATTCAGCCTGGTAACAGACGGATGGACGGACGGACGGACAGTGGAGTCTTAGTAATAAAATACCGTTTTTTCCCTATAGGTACGGAACCCTAAAAATAGGGGCTTGAACATTGTGACGGGTATATCTGTGCACAGATAATCGTAGCGTGGTTTTAGTAGTTCTGTTAAATTCACAGCAGAGAAGGGAACCTGGTGCCAGTTTTAAAACCACACAATGACCCTGACTTGGTTTTAACGACTGCGGTCAATCGACAACAGCCGGGACCAACGGCTTAACGTGCCCTCCGAAGCACGGAAATGCTCACGATAAATTGCCACTTTGGTCGCGCTTCAGGTTCCCTACCTCTGTGTACGTAGCTTAACCTCACTGATCGGTTGAGAAATGAAACTGTCACCAAAGAGCTGACATGAAATTCTCAAAAAAAACTACCTATTATTTTTGATATCCCACGAGACTCATGAAGAAAGAGAATATGTTTTGAGTATGTCATTGTTTTTTTTCTGTATCATTAAATACACCTTTAACGTCCACTCCCCCGTTCTGTCCGTCAGCCGTGTCGCATGAGTGTTTGCTTTCAATCAACACCGGGAATCAAACCCCCGCCCCCTCAGTCGCCAGGTGCGATGGATTTACGAATTTATAATTGACAGTTGTGGCCGCAGATAACATATACGGGGTTTTGAGGGTTTTAAATCGATAATTTTGATACGTGATTGACAGAAAATGGATTTTTTTCCCGGTTAGAATGGCAGTAAGGTGCCAATTATATGAGAACCCGCGTGGCAGGAATGTGACGAGTAGATTTAAAAACTGTGGATACCATTATCTTTAGTTGATTGATAAACACCTACAATCCAATACTCAATATTTTATTTCATCCATATATCCATATAGTATCCAAAATAGACCCTGTTCTAGGGCACTACAATTAAAAAAGATAAACTAATTCTAGTCTCTGAAAATTAGTGAGATCCATTTGTTTGAGTGTGAGAAAGGGAGAGTGTAGGTATATGAGTATTTTATGACTGTCTGTGTATGTGCTTTTGCGATTGGGTGTTTAATAATTAATTAAACTTATTTTTCATGTTTAGAATTTACCAATTATCGTTTAAATAGTCGTCGATTGTGTAGAAACATTTTGAATATAGGTAAGTTAATATATTTTTTATTCCTCGTCTCATTTTTTATTGACTCTGGCTGGAAGTTTATTATAAGTTTTTACAGACATTACTAATGGACCTGATGAGTGTAAAGGGATTTACAATCTCTTTATAAATACGAGATTGTACAATCCATCACGGGGTAGGCAGACCGTATATAGTTCTGAAACACGTTTAACATTCGTTGGATGGAATTACAAAACCTTTTTACAAAAACTTTGTAAAAAGGGCTATTATAGAATTTCGGATTATCTGTTAGACAAGCAACCATGGGAATAAATTGCTCAGCTCCAGAGTTATTCAGATATTAAGTCAATTAAAATTAAAAGTAAGAAAATTTATATGATTGACTTAAAAAGAGCGACCCCCGGAGTTTCTTGCCTATTCTTCACCTGAGGAAGACTGCACCTTTGCGAATAGGCGCAAAGTCAAACGTGCTAATGTAATTCATAATATTGACGTGTTCAAGTATCATTTTATATGTTCAATGAAATAAACACTTTTGACTTTTGACTTTTTTGAATATGAGTATAGTAGAGATAGGTAGTCATCCTTTCGCCGACAATACAGCAAAACCCACGCCTCCCATTCACAGGCTTTTACAGTATGCCTGGGAAGAGTCCGCAGCTAGCACATTCTAAGTTTTTCTTTCACTAAGTTCAGCATAGAAGTCACTCTGTGATGAGGCGTAGAAAATTCTTGAATATGTCTTCTTCTAACCAGCCCTTATACGTCCTCACCGAGAGGCACGGGCCTCCCTTCGAAACACGAAGGGGATTTAGGCCATAGTCCACCACGCTGGCCCAATGCGGGTTGGTGGACCGCTCGAAAACTTCCTACTTTTCTGTATAACGTAGAGTTCTTATAAGAGTTCTCATAACTCGCAAAGGGGATGTAAAAAAAAGTATTCCTTAGGTCGTCGACCTTTCACAATCTGTTATGTTGGGACCCGTCCCTAGACGAAGATATTTAATATACTGCTACGGAACTTTGAACCTTATCTGTATGTTTTCTAAGTTCATATTACATATATGTAGAGATGTAAAATAAAACTTATTTTTGTAAAAGGTGGAATATAATAAATTGATGTTTATTTTGATTTGTTTTTTCTTGGGTGGGTACTTATGGGTTTTAGCCCAGAAAGAGTTTTGAAACCTAGAAATGTACTGTACTTGGGGTTTTCTGATCCTACAGAGCAAACATACCTCCCAGAACGAGAAAAGTAAATTCCACTCCTTTAAACCGCCCACAAAAAAAGGGGTAACTGGTTGCGATGAAGGACTAAAAAATCTTTATAGTCAACTGGTTGCGAAACACAGTTGCGATGGCGGCCGAAAGCTAATATTCTGTGTCTGCCTGTGGTATTGCCTTTATGCGGATTGACCAATTATGATGCGGTCTTTTTGCTTGAAATGTCACGTAGTCGAGATGATTTTTAGCTATATTTAATAAAAATTAGTTAAGCCCTCGTAGTCCAGTGGCGCTCGCTGATCTCAACCGATCAGTGAGGTTAAGCAACGTACACAGAGGCAGGAAACCTGATGGGTGACCAAAGTGGCAATTTATCACGAGCGTTTCCGTGCTTCGGAGGGCACGTTAAGCTGTCGGTCCCGGCTATTGTCGATTGACATTGTGCGGTGTAAAAACACTGACACTAGGGTTAGCCAAGTTCGCTACATACTTGACACGATACGAAGAAGTGAAATAGCCCTCCAGCTACATTACCAGTCCACGAAAGTTTGTATTTTGATAACCGAAATCGATGGTCGATTTACTACATTTTTAATTTAGCTTATCGCACAGCACATTATCTTTAAACTAGCGAGCGATAAAAATAAAAAATATTCCGTTTTTCGACGAAAATCAATACTTCCCGCGAGTGACATGCCACTTTCGGGGCACAGACTGGTTATATGGAAGTGAATTTTTGTAGAAAAACCTGTCTAAATATCTTTAAGAAAAATTCCATTAGAAAACTGCAGTTCTGGTGTTTTTTGAAACGTAGTTTTATATGGAAAAACCTCGTCAAGAGCATGTAGGGAAACCTAGTTAAAAAAATATACTTAAATAATATAATAAATAAATAAATAAATAAACGCTACACACTCAAAGGCCCACACTAAGGTTTTCCCTTGTGTCGTGGGTCCCTCGGAACACACATAAAGACAAACACAAACACCCATGACCCGAGAACAAACATCTGCTTTTCACACAAATGTTTGCCCCGACTGGGGATCGAACCCAGGACCCGCCGATCAAGAGGCAGCGTCACTACCACTCGACCAAACCGGCCGTCAAATAACTTGAAAGTTAACTTAGTGTGATTTTTTTTTCGTTGTATTTGTTAGTAATGGCGAATCTCTTCACTGTTCCAAAAATAAGAGTTTAGCTGATAGAGATTGGGACACTTGAATTTAAAACAAAACAATTTATTTCAAAGATTGACAGTTTGCAAAAGAATATTCAATCACGTAAATCGTGATAAATATATGTAACTATAGGATGCCAGGAGTTTGTTCCCGTGGGAATTTCGTCAAATCCTTCCTTATTCCTTGCCTACGTTATAAATAAATAAATAAATAAACGCTTCACACTCAAAGGCCCACATTATGGTTTTCCCTTGTGTCGTGGGTCCACACAGACAGACACAAACACCCATGACCCGAGAACAAACATCTGCTTTTTACACAAATATTTGCCCCGACTGGGAATCTAACCCAGGACCCGCCGACCAAAAGGCAGCGTCACTACCACTCGACCAAACCGGCCGTCTTAACTTCTTACCGGCCGTCGTTATAAAAGAGGTTTTGCCTGACGATTCAGTGAGTCAGGACCTGCAATTAAATATATTAGGATAGTAATGACCGCGTCCCGCAAAAAAAAACTTTCGTAAAATCATATTTCAGCACCTTTAAGTTAAGTCTTTGAGTACTATTTTTTATTTAATTGGCTACCTGAAAATCTCTTGTTCTCTATCAATCGGGTAATGAGACTTGAAGGCACGATAGCCCAGTTGTTTAGAGCAGAGGTTCTCAAACTTGTTTTTCTCATAGACCACTTTCAAGATTTTGCTGGTTCCGGTGGACCCCTGCTGCTACATTTCTACAATATTCTCATAACTCGACAAAAAAAAGTAAGATTAGATCTAACTATGGAAATTTGTGCTGCGGCTGAGTTCTAACTATTTCCAATCACGAATTAAGAGTTTTCTATAAAAAAGTGAAAATTGATTGGTTTGTTAATTAATTAATTCTGCTGTGAGTGGATGTCAAGTAAAATTCCACCCAACTTTACTTTTTTGACATCTACTCACAGCACTTCCATCAATTATTTATCCGCCTAAAATGTAGGCTTGACTTCATAGGTGAAGTCAAGCCAATATTTTAGTTCTTCACTATCGAAACCAGATATATTTTCGAGGACCTCGCTTACGAATTGTGAACCCCCATTTATTTGTCACGCCAACATAGACCCCCATCGAGTCGCCCGCGGAACACTGGGGGTCCACCTGGACCACTTTGGGAATCAGTGGTTTAGAGCATCAGAATATCCAATCCTGGGGTCGTGGGTGAAAGTCCTATACGCGCTGCACATTTCTCGGTCCCTAAAAATTATTGAGGGTGCCCTAGGTGAACGTGCTTAGATTAAATTGGTGATGTACTGAAAAACTCGAATCCGAAGAGCATGGTATGAAGCGAACTCTGAATATTTAGAGGAAGCGAAAGAGGTTTGTTTGGATCATAAAAAGTGGCAATCTGTTGTCTCTGCCTACCCCAATGGGACCAAGGCGTGAGCTTATGTATGTATGTATGTGTGAAAATCATTTGTGAATATCCCTCGCGCGGGTAAGCGTTTTAAGAATACTAAATCTTGTAATGTTTATATCTACCTCAAAAGATCTGTGCCCTGTGCCACATAGGAACATACAAAGTGCGCGTATTTGTACCTATATATATGTACGTATTGATATTTTATGTGAGCTTTGAAGAGCTTTTGCTCGGCGATTTCAATTCGTTGTGTTTTTACAAATTTCGGTTTGAGTGACTTTATCTGCGGATAAATGATTACTTTTTTTTTTACTAAAACGTCATTTATTTGTGGAAAGACTCCTCAGCTCGAGTACGATAGTGATAGCACTGTGTCAAAATGGTCCGCCGTGTGGTGATCGGTTGAGAATAACACCACCCCATGTCTTTCTGTGGGTGTCGTGAGAGGCGAGTAAGGCGAAACACAAATGAGATCTGCCTCCTAGTAATCAATCTTAAGCAACAACACCTCACAATCTGAGGTGTCGTCCTATGGTCTCATGCGGTGTGGTAGGCTCTGTAAAGGGCCATCTGGTTCGCGACCATCCTCCTACCGAAGTCCGACGCCAAAGAGCTTGTTGTATCCCGTCGGTGCGTGGGAGTACCAGTGCCTTAATTGACATTTTCTGGGTTAACTCGCTCCATTGTCGACCTCATCTATGATCTTGGTCAAGATTGGGGTCAAGAGTTAAGCCATCTCGTAATAAAAAAATTGAAATTTTTTTTTTAACATTCACAACGCCAGAGGGCGAGCAAGGCTTTGCGCGGGACCCTCGCGCAATCAAAGTGAAATTTCAGCGTCAGCCGAGTGATGTGCCGCGCCGCAAGAGTTTGTCGCCATGGTGCTCGAGCTGCTGGTCAGAAGCCAAAATGGCCATCTGACTTCCACGATCAGTGGAATAGCTATCCTGGCTCCTGACAAACCGACGAATTAGTGGTGTGTTCTTTACTGTCCGCGCCACAAGCTCGATTTCAGATCCGAGTTCCCAGTGGCGCTCGCTGATTTCAACCGATCAGTGAGGTTAAGCAACGTACACAGAGGCAGGGTACTTGATTGGAACCAAAGTGGCAATGTACAACGAGCTTTGCCATGCTTCGGAGGGCGCGTTAAGCTGTCGGTCCCGGCTGTTGTCGATTGACTACAGTCGTTAAAACCAAGTCAGAGACCATTGTGTGGTTTGAAAACTCTGACACCAGGGTTAGTCAAGTTCGTCACCATACTTGATTATACCTGTTTTTTAAGCTTTTAATTCTTAGGGATTTACATGCTTATTTATTTATTTACTTAATAGGTACATCAACAGTATAGTACGTATAGTTTTAAGGTATGTACGAGTTAACCCAAAAAATGCCTATTCAGGCACTGGTACTCCAACGCAATTCGGTAGGAGGGTGGTCGCGAACCAGACAGCCCTTCACAGATCCTACCACACCGCATGAGACCATGGGACGTCACCTCAGATTCAGAACAAATTGAGGTGTCGTTGCCTGGGGTGGATTTCAGGTCTCATTTGTGTTTCCTCAGTCGCCTCTTACGACACCCACGAAAAGAAATGAGGTGGATATAGTCTCAACCGATCACCACAGGGCACAAAATTATCATATAGTCATACATAACTTTTTTGATAGAAATCCAACGACTAAGATCCAAAGTAGGAACGTAAAGCTAAATCATCTCCGCACTGTATAACAATTAAACCTCCGAAATCCAAGACTACACGAACAAACACAGACACACAGAATTAATCTAATCACACAGTTTTCGCCACGAATGTGTGAGTGTACGTCTTTAATAATAACCGGGGGGGCAGAGGGGGCCGCGAGCCACCCACAGGGGGGTAAGGGGGCCGCCCACCCCCCCACACACTAGTGAAAAAATATATCCAAGGAAAACAATATTATAAATTGGAGAGTACGTTGTGTGTGTTCTTTCCACATGGCTTTTATTCATTTCATTTTATTTTACTTCTTGTATGACGTAGGTACTACTTTTTTTTTCAGTTTTATTATTCTCTGTCATATTTTACTGGGTGCCTATACTGAAGGTTTTCCTGTTGGAAAATTACTTTTTTTTATCCATTACTGGGAACCCGCTCTGGCTTCGCTCTGGGCTTCTGTTACTTAAGTTGTGTGTCGATGGAATGGTCGCCATTTTATCCGTTCAGGTGGCGAAATTGAGAACTATCCAAATTGTATACATCTAAAAACGGCTGCTTTGACTGGTGGCGCTACTGCCAACTGAATTTTCAGTTGCTAGGTAGTTTGCAACTTTACGTTCGGTTGGCGGTGGCGCTGCTGGTCGGGATGACTGCCACCGAGTTTATGAAAATTAAATAGTTCTCAATTTCGCCTCCTGAACAGATAAAGTTGCCTCCATTCCATCGACACACAAGTTACAGAATCGGGGCCGAGTGTAATGTAATGAGGCTATGTTGATGCAGGCCTGTACCACTAAATTTGTCTTTTCGGATTTATGTACGGATTTCTAATTATCACTTGCTCAACGGTGAAGGAAAACATCGTGATGAAACCCGCCCGTCCAAGAAAATTTTCCAAAGACCCACCAACCCGCGGTCCACCAACCCGCATTGGGCCAGCGTGGTGGACTATGGCCTAATTCCCCTTCGTGTTTTGAAGGGAGGCCCGTGCCCTTCGGTGGGCACTATAATACTGACCTATAAATACTATAAATACTCCATTATTTTAAAAAAAAACGTACTTAAACATCAATATCTGAAGAAGCAGGCACCACTAATGATGGCGTATTCCCTAATGTACCTAAAATTGTAAGTAAAGAAAACCTCTCTGGGTTGTGATACGTCAGGTCCTCGTCCGTTGATCAGCACCACCGCTAGCTGGTGGTGCTAGTTGAGGATGATGATTTTGGAGCACTAAGACTTTTTGAGATGTATACCCCATCTTAAAAAGTCTTCGCGATTATACAGGGCTTTAGATAAATCTCTTTCGACCTCTCGGGTGCTCTAAATCAGTCCATAAAACTGAACAACTTCCCCAAGGAACATAGGTCAAAATACGAAAAAAAAAATTGATCTCCCATACAAAACGCGCTTTATGCTGATGAAGTTAAGTGGTAAGTGGTAAGGCATTTAGTTCTAAATTAAGTTAGCTTAAGTAATATCTGTATCAGTGTACTTGCTGTTGGTCAGCCAAATAAAAATAAAAATAAAAAGTTTGTATGGGAACTCAAAATTATTTTTTCGTATTTTGACCTTTTCTTTGGGAAGTTGTTCAGTTTCATGGACTGATTAACTACATGAGAGGTTGAAATTGAAAGAGATTTACCTAAAGCCCTGTATAGGCACACACGCACCTCATCAGACTGTATATGTCGATCTTAACGTCGCCCTTATAGCGTTTGTGATAGCGACTTCTTGATATAATTTTTACTTTATAAAATTAATACTATACTTGACATCTCTGTCTTTCTTACCAGCCCATATACGTCCCCACCGAGGGGACTTGACATATTTTATAGTAATTATTTATTTACGACTAGCTTTCCGCCCAGTACTTTTGTTCCAGTGGGGAAATTATGTAGCTTAAGTGTTGATCCAGGGTGTTGATCTGCCTCCATACCAAATTTTACCAAAATTGCTCCAGCCTTTTGGGCGTGAAAGAGTAACAAACATCCATACTTTCGCGTTTTTAATATAAGTAAGAATTTAACTTGATCAAAATTTACGTACCGGCCACTAGAATCCCCTAGTTAGATCCCCCAGGGGATCCCAGTGAACTCATCGGTTCATCAGGGGACTCCTCATAAAAGAGAACTGCGATGTCAATTTAATTTATTCACGCTGCATACCAGTCATCTCCTCGTAGGATAAGAAGACAACCTTAATTTGAAGCAGCGCGTTGTAAAAAAACACTTCATCCAGTGTTTCTAAACTCTTTGCACTTCATGTTAATGACCACAATGTACATTGTGGTCATGTGAATAAATTAAATTGACATCGCAGTTCTCTTTTATGAGGAGTCCCCTGATGAACCGATGAGTTCACTGGGATCCCCTGGGGGATCTGACTAGGGGATTCTAGTGGCCGGTACGTAAATTTTGATCAAGTTAAATTCTTACTTATATTAAAAACGCGAAAGTATGGATGTTTGTTACTCTTTCACGCCCAAAGGGCTGGAGCAATTTTGGTAAAATTTGGTATGGAGGCAGATCAACACCCTGGATCAACACTTAAGCTACATAATTTCCCCACTGGAACAAAAGTACTGGGCGGAAAGCTAGTCGTAAATAAATAATTACTATAAAATATGTCAAATCCCCTCGGTGGGGACGTATATGGGCTGGTAAGAAAGACAGAGATGACAAGTATAGTATTAATTTTATAAAGTAAAAATTATATCAAGAAGTCGCTATCACAAACGCTATAAGGGCGACGTTAAGATCGACATATACAGTCTGATGAGGTGCTGTGTGTGCCTATACAGGGCTTTAGTTGACTTATTTTTATGTATTTCCATACATCCATACATACCAACTTTCGCGTTTATAATACAGGGTTACTTTTTAATCAGTACACAAATTTTTCATACGGTGTCAGTAACGTTGATAGAACGTAAATAAGAAAGAAAAAAAATTATTTTTTTCCAAAAATTTCAGATTTTGAAACCCCTTTTTAACATCTTAGAGAATGAATTTTGTAAAACGCAGTAAAACGGGTGTCACAAGTGTGTTTAAGAGTACTATTTCCAAGTTTCAAGTCAATTGGACGAAGTTATTTTTTTTTCCATACAAAAAAATTGATTTATTTTCATGCTTCAGACGGTCTAGCTTGAAATTTTTATATGAAACGATATAAAACAAAAAAATACGGGTCTGTTAAATTTTCATAAAGTTTACGTACAAAAAATTTGTGTACTGATTAAAAATAACCCTGTATTTGTAAGGATAAGGATGGTAAGGATTTTAATTTTTCTTTTATTTATTTAAAAACTGTCTTTTCGCCCTGCAGCTCTAGCACGATAACGACTAACTCGCGCTCGGCTCACGCTGAAACTTCACTTTGATTGCGCGAGGGTCCCGCGCAAAGGCTTTCTCGCTCTATGGCGTTGTCAATGTTGACATTTTGATATGGGACCGCGGTGTTGTCGCGGCGCTGTCACTATCGTACTCGACCTGCTGATGTCAGCTACCTCCATACCTTTCCAATGAGTCTTAAAGTCCAAAGCGGCCATAGAAACAGTCTTAAAATAAATATACAATGCACAGAGGACCTACTAACAGCTGTAATTTGAAGTGGTAACTCAACAAAAATATTATTTTATTGAATACAAATCTCTATAAATACTTGATTTTAGCTGATTTTAGCTTGATTTTATAATACTTGACTTTAGCTGGTCTTAAATCTGTGTATGGATTTTCCATGGTCTTAATCTGAGGTAATCAAACAAATCTGTAAAACACGACAATAACTAAACCATGTGGTAAACTCAAAAAAAATATTATCACTATTGGAGATTTTTTATTTGTTAGTTACGGTGGGTTTGTGATCTTTGAGACTTCCGTTTTATTAGTATCTATAATGGCATAATAAAAAACATATCACAACAGCAAACGGTAACCATTTTCGTTGTTTAAATGTCCATAACCGACAGTACTATAAATAGAAGCCTTTCAAAAATGTTGTCACGTGGAAATCACTTTTATTGGTCAAGACCTGAATAAAACTACCTTTTTCTAAATGGCCGACGATGTAAACAAGACTCGAAGGGATGAAGGAAAATGTAGTAACTCGGAAAATGTCTTTTTAACGACATTTGATGTAAGAAATACAATGACAGTTGTGATGGACATAACTATCAACGCAATAGAACTCAAAACAATGATTGTTAGAGTTTTTGTCTGTTTGTCTGTGCGTTTGTGCGTGCTAATCTTATAAACGGCTAAACTAATTTGGGTGCGGTTTCCACTAGGGTGTTCTGGTAAGCGTCACTCAAAATTGAAATTTTATTTTATCTCAATCAGTTCATAAATAAAACAGTTATTTAAACTTAAAGAATCACGTCGAACATTTATTCGATCAAATGCTATAAAATAACGCAAACGAAGTTGCGAGCATCAGCTAGTATTATTATATATTTGTTTGTCTTTTCATGTTGTAACATACTATACCTACTAACAACGACAATAGCAGAAACCGATACAGCCGATGTCAGAGGGCCTAACTAGTATACTAACTTTTATAATATGAAAGTTGCGGGCATCAGCTAGTATTATATTAATAGGTATATTTATTTATCTTTTCACATTGTAACATAATATAAGTACTAACAACGACAATGTTAGAAACCGATACAGTCGGAGTCAGAGGGCGTAACTACTATACACTAACTTTTATAATATGAATTTAGTCATACTGCCGTTATATCAATAATTTGTCTGGAACCCTGCGTAAAGGTCGGGTAGGAACTTTTACACGCGTGACCCTGAACTATAAATCTACGCGGTACAGTCAAGAGCACATGAAACTTGACAAGCGTGATTTAGTAAATGTGAAAAATTGTCAGTCAATGTTGAGCGCTGATAGCCCAGTTGGTAATGAGCCAGACTTGTAATCGGAAGGTTGCGGGTTCAAATCCTGATGCAGACCTGTACCACTAAATTCGTCTTTTTCTGATTTATGTACGGATTTCTAATTATCACTTGCTCAACGATGAAGGAAAACATCGTGATGAAACCCGCCCGTCCAAGCAAATTAATTTTCGAAAGACGAGCGGTCCACCAACCCGCATTGGGCCAGCGTGGTGGACTATGGCCTAGATCTCCTTCGTATTTCGAATGGAGGCCCGTGCCCCTCGGTGGGGACGTATATGGGCTGGTAAACAACAACAAGCTAATGTTGAGATAACACGTAAAAAATCCAGAAAAAAATACACTAGCATTAAACTATATACATCATACAGTGCTTCTATGTCTCCCGGGAAATAGTGTCTATCTCGTTCTTGTCTTTCGAAAATAAACTTACTTATTCTAAATACGACGCTTGCCGAGAGACATTAAGAAAATAGAACTATGAGTCTATGTGTAAAAGGCACCACCCCGTTTCTTTAAGTAAGCGACGTGAAATTGCGGATTTATTGTTTTTAAACGGTTTTATTTAGCTCACCCCGTTTGTTTTATTCTTGGGTCAAATTTAGTAATTCAAATTTCACCCTCTTCCTGTCAACCGATTAATCTGAAATTTTGTATACACTTTGGATTTTGGTGACAATACAATTATGTTTATTCATTATCATTATAAATTCAAGATGGCCGCCGCTACAAAATGGCGGATAATTTATGTTTTATTAATCCCATCAATATGGGTATCAAATGAAAGGGCTCAACAAGCAAAATACAATATACTATAAAAAATTGAAATCCAAGATGGCGGCCGCTACAAAATGGCGGATAACGTAGGTTTTATCAATCCCATCAATATGGGTATCAATTGAAAGGGCTCAACAAGCAGAATACAATATACTATAAAAAATTGAAATACAAGATGGCCACCGCTACCAAATGTATGTTTTTAATAAAAACTAAAAACTAGAAAATAAAAATAGGTAAAAAAACTTTTTAAGTTAAACGGTTTTATGTTAAACATACATTGCAATGTTTAAGATAAATGTACTAAAAACCAAAAAATAATAAAATAGATACAGTCGTGGGAATTATAAACATATGCATATAAAATAAAACCGTGGGGCACATTAAGTCGATAATTTGTAGACAATTGACGTGCCCCACGGTTTTATTTTAGTCTAGTCTATTCATATGTTTATAATTCCCACGACTGTATCTATTTTATTATTTTTTGGTTTTTAGTACATTTATCTTAAACATTGCAATGTATGTTTAACATAAAACCGTTTAACTTAAAAAGTTTTTTTACCTATTTTTATTATTAAAAATAGCATCTGGCGGAATTGATTGTCCTGATCTTTTATCTTCTATTAATCTGAGAGTACCATCCACTATTTTAAGACATAACACACCAATTGATCTTTCCTCTACTTCCACGTATTATCGACAGAGCACGTTTATGTGGCGACCATGCAGGCAATTTAACGAACTGTCTAAAGAGTACGATATCGATCTGTTTAACTCTAGTTTGGTGACTGTTCGTCGTCAGCTGAGTAACAGGTTTTTTGAAGACTAGCTTGCGGTTCACTGTTTTCGAAAGCATTTGAGAACTAATGTACTAGGTAATGTAATTTTGTATTAATTATAGATATCTGTTATGTTTCCTAATTGGGTATGCGTTGCGGTCTATGCGAGTACCTATTATGTGTTTTTTTTTTATTATAATCTGGTTCTATTGGTGAAGACCTGTAATTGGCCCTCTAGCGCTATTTTTGTTATAATAACTTTGTATCCAAGGCTGTTGGTTTTCCAAATATTTAATAAATAAATAAATAAATAAATAGAAGAACTTTACTCTACCTCCCTCTTCCCCTAGCGCTTTGGTCCGTTTCACATTCGGGGTACGCGGTACGCTTGACCACGGTCCAGGGTTTGGCAGGTCAAGTCATTGCAGTGGAGCGACTCCATCTGACCTCGGTGACCCTGCTAACAGGAGAACCTGACCGGATTGGATCATGGTTACACATTCAGTCTCCTGAATGTGCAGGTTTCCTCACAATGTTTTCCCTGACCGTAAGAGCATCGGTTAGTGTGCAACTAATGTACATAACTCAGGAAATGAGTCATTGGTACATGGCGGCACTGGAGATCGAACTCGATACCTCTTGCTTACGAGTCCAACTCACTAGCTGTTAGACAACCGACGTTCTCTGCACTCTACCTCATCATGTTAGCCGCAAGACGTCCACTACTGGACATAGGCCTCCTCCAGGGATCTGCACCTCTATCGATCCTGCGCCACCCGCATCCAGCGACTTCCCGCAATCTGTACCAGATCGTAGGTCCACCTTGTGGGAGGCCTTCCTACGCTGCGCCTTCCGGTACGTGGTTCAGCGCCCATCAGTCCTACGAGCAATGTGCCCTGCCCACTGCCACTTAAAGTTAGCAATTCTTCGAGCTATGTCGGTGACTTTGGTTCTCCTGCGGATTTCCTCATTTCTGATTCGATCGCGCAGAGAAACTCCGAGCATAGCCCTTTCCATCTCTATTTTATTTATTTATTTTATTTATACTTTATTGTACACAAACATTTTACAATTTTTTTTACAGAGAATAGGATACACAATGGCGAGTTTAACTCAAAGTGAGTTCTCTTCCAGCTAACCTCTTAAGTGAGGGAGAAATAGTATTGGAGCGGGCAAAAGTGTACAACACGGGGAACAATAATAGTGACACGATAATATAATACCTTATTGGAATACATAGTCAAATAACATAAGCAAATTAATTAAATAAATATCTTACTAACCATACTTATATACTCATATTATATATATATAAAGTATATATAATAAATATGTCCAATACATACATAATATATCAATATAATATTGAAATATATAAACTTACATGCATACACTATACATGTAGGATAAATAAGTTTATGTTGACATTGAAAGATAATGCTCTTTCAGTTGTTTTTTGAACACGTCCAATGATCGACTCGCCTGGATCGAAAGCGGCAGTGAATTCCACAACCTATCTACCTATCACTTTCAAAACATAATTACTTATTTGGTGACTTCAAATAGCAAAACTTTAGGGGTAATTACCCCCATGAAACTGAACAACTTACCCGAAGAAACAAGTTGTATAGTTCATCGCACAAATTGTATGATGAGACAAACTTTTTTCTTATTTCCAACTTTTTTCCTTGGTTAAGTTGTTCAGTTTACTGGACTGATCCACATTTAAAGTTACCCAAAATTCCAAGTTACCCAGGTTCTAGAACTGTATAATGCTCTGCCTACCTTAAAAGGGATTTAAGCATGTATGGCGCTGTTTATACACAAGCGAGCGACACCGTGGCGAGGGGAAACGGTGATCAAAGCAATGTAAACTGAATCTTAATAGCTACGTAGCAAAGTGTTCATAATAGCGTCGGCTTTCGTAGTAAAAATGGGTAACCAGTTGTGCTATTGTCTGTACCTTAAGTCAATCAGCCAGTTAGTCATATAGTCGTTTGAATCCACATTTTTGTAAACTTATTTAACGTCAACTAAAATGTGGATACATACATACATAAGCTCACGCCTTTGTCCCATTGGGTAGGCAGAGACCACAGGTTGCCACTTGCTATGATCCAAACACACAATCTTGTTGTCATACATGCTCTTAGGATTCGGGTACTCCTAACACGGCCTTTTCTCACCAATTTGGTCTAAGTACGTTCGCCTAGGGCGCCCTCTTCTGACTCTTCCAACTACATTCGCACTGTATCTCTTTTTTCAATCTTCTTTCACTCATTCTTTCCACATCTCCAAACCACTGCAACATTCTAACTCTATCCTCGTCACTATATCTTCTTTCTAAACTCGTCATTATAAATATGGATACTTAAAAATTAAAGAACTTGAGATACTGGGCTGTGGCACCGTGCCTACGATTCAACCATTCGTCTTGCGGGCAATTTATTCGGACACTGACGGAACACACCGTTTTAACCACCCCCCAACTAACTATATTTACTGCAATTTTCTGTTGATTACAACTTGAGGAGACCGTGAAATTATGAACTTAAAGAATAACTAAGTTCATTCGAAAGAAATGTTAAGGGACAAAGGGCTGGGCAGGGCTTAAGGCCTAGGGGAGGCTGTTGAACATCGGAGCACGGTGTACAAAATTTTCTAAGAAAATGACAATACTTTTTTAGTTTTGAAATAGCACACGCAAGTTAGCCGTGTGAGTCCCCGGCAGAGTAGAATAGGACCACCCTCTTTCTTGCCGAGGTGTCGTACAAGGCGACTAAGGTAAATATGCAAGCAAGTTCATTTGCACACAGAGAAGGAAAACTCTGCAATTATATCAAAACCCTCGCCAACCCGTCTGCCAAGCGTGGTGAGTACGGCATTTACCCCTCATGTTATTGAGGGAGGCCCGTACCCCAGCAGTGGGGACGTATATAGGCTGATGAAGATGAAGACACGCAAGTGTGGACGAAAAAAATCGCAAAATTTTCTTGTAAAAGAAAATTCGGGAATTGAGAGAAAAAATAAAGCTATTCACAATAACACCCTAATTTCGGTTATTTTTTTCACAATTTTCACTTTTCCATGTTTTTATGATGACTTGTTTTTGTGCAATATAAAGTTTTACAGGTATTTTAAGAGGATAAAAAGCGTTTAAAATTATAAAAGCGCCAAAAACAAAAATTATAAGGTCGTAGATATGTATGTCTGACCTAAGCAGGAACATTTAAATTGTAGTATACCTATACTCGGAAGGTCGCGTGTTCAAATCCTGGTGCGGGCCTGTACCAGTAAATTCGTCTTTTTGGATTGTACGAATTTCTAATTATCACTTGGTCAACGGTGAAGGAAAACATCGTGATGAAACCCGCCCGTCCAAGAAAATTCATTTTCGAAAGACGAGCGGTCCACCAACCCGCATTGGGCCAGCGTGGTGGACTGTGGACCCTTCATATTTCGAAGGGAGGCCCGTGCCCCTCGGTGGGGACGTATGATATCTATACTTATAGAAACAAATCCTCCTCGAATTTTTTGTTAAGATTTTTATAAGGTTTTTGGCGAAGTTTATTATAAATGCGAAAGTTTGTGATAATGTATGGATATGTGGATGTATCGATGTATGGTTGTTTGTTACTTTTTCACGGTCTAACGGCTGAACCAATTTTGATGAAATTTGGTATGGAGTTAGGTGACACCCTGGATTAACACATAGGCTACATAATTTTCCCAAATTTCTTTGAGAACGAAGTCTCGGGCAAAAAACTAGTAATAAATAAATGCTACACACTCAAAGGCCCACACTAAGAGTTTCCTTAGACAGACAAAAACAAAGACGCATACCAACCCACACCCATCACCAGAGAAAAATCATCTGCTTAGGAATCGAACCCAGGACCCGTCAATCAAGTGGCAGCGCCGGCCATCATCCAGAAGTCAACCAGAATATCCCGAGGATTAAGTATTTCCTTAGAAAAAAAGATATTTTTTTACTTATTTCATTTTTTATTTTATTTATCCTTGTTTTTGTAAAAATTGGCCTATTTACGTGTACGTCTACGGTACCACTCAACCGGATTATATTTTAAGGCATCCAGTTGTTTACGTTGCCGGGAGCACATTTACGTAATTAGAATTAAGTTGTTATTGTATTTCAATTGTTTTGAATTTGTTATACAAGATATTAGTCCGTATTTATGTCCGTAATAATTTTGTATACATATTATTTTTCAATGTGGCTATTGACCCAAAAAGAGATGGCGTGACGATATGGATGCTTACTTTTTATATGATAAGATGGGTTAACTCTTGACCTCGATCTTGACCATGGTCATAGATGAGGTCGACGATGGAGCGAGTTAACCCAGAAAATGCCTTAAAGCACTGGTACTCCTACGCTCCGACGAAACACAGCAGGCTGTTTGGCGTCGGACTTCGGTAGGAGGGTGGTCGCGAACCATACGGCCCTTTACAGAGCCTACTACACCGCATGAGACCATAGGACGACACCTCAGATTCAGAAAACAAATAAGGTGCTAGGAGGCAGGTCTCATTTGTGTTTCCTTAGTCGCCTCTTATGTCACCCACGGAAAGAGATGGGGTGGTGTTATTCTCAACCGATCACCACACTGCGTGAAGCGGTGATAGGTTGTCAGTCTTTCAATCACAATACAATAAAACCCACACGGATCCCATTTACTGGATTCTACAGTATACCTGGGAAGAGTTGGGAGCTGACACATTCTAAGTTTTTCTTTCACTCTCAGTCCAGCGCGGAATTTTCTTTCACTTCAATTATGTATTATATTTTATTTTAAAACTTTGTGACCTTTGTGTGTTTTTTAGTAAAAGGTACAACTTTCGGGGTAGTCAATAAGAGCTATTTACAATAGCTCATCACACTAATTGTGAACCTTAACGACTATCACGAAAGTTGTACCTTTCCATTTTTACAGTCACATATATTACGCACATCAACACGGTCTAGTAATATGTACGACTTTTCATAAAAAAAGTTTTATTTTATTTTATTATAAGATGGGTTAACTCTTGACCTCAATCTTGACCATAAGGTCAAAGATAAGGTCGACGATGGAGCGAGTTAACCCAGAAAATGCCTATAAAGGCACTGGTACTCCCACGCACCGACGGAACACAGCAGGCTGTTTGGCGTCGGACTTCGGTAGGAGGGTGGTCGCGAACCAGACGGCCCTTTACAGAGCCTACCACACCGCATGAGACCATAGGACGACACCTCAGATTCAGAAAAAAATGAAGTGTCGTTGCCGATCACCACACGGTTAAAAGGTCTGTTTGAGATGCTATAAAAGCATACTAGAGATACATGGAGGGCTATAATTTTCAGACGAGCAAGTGCTAAACCTGAATTTTAAAATTTGTTTTACTTGAAATTTGTGAAAACGTGATGGAAACGAAAACGAAAATGCACTTTTTGTCTGCTTTTTGAATGAAATGGTCGAATTTACGCAATTTTTTTTTCACTTTAGTCACGTTTTCACAAATTTCAAGAAAAATAAAATTTATTTACTAGAATTTTAAATTCAGGTTTAGTACTTGCTCGTCTGAAAATTATAGCCCTCCGTGTATCTCGAGTATGCTTTTATAGCTTCTCAAACAGACCTCTTTTGTATGAAAAATCGTGCGATATCCCTAGACCGTGTTGATGTGTGTATTAATAAAAATGCCATCTTTATAGAAAAAAAACTTTCGAAAAAACTGCTATGTAAAACAGTTTTGGCCTTTTCCAGTTTTTAAGGGTAAAAAAACTTGAAGATCAAATGAGGTTAAGAAGACTTTAAAAGGTGATATTTAATTAGTTAGCGAAACTAAAGGTTTTTCGATACTTTCATGAGTTCCTTAGGGAAAGCTGTTCAGTTTAATGAGGACTTTCACGACATAAAGTATCGTGAACTAATTTTAACTCACCCTGTACACATTATAAACACATATTATAAAGAGGAAAGATTTGATTGTTTGTTTGTTTGTTTGCATCGAATTAGCTCCTAAACTACTGGACCGATTTGAAAAATTCTTTCACCATTACAATCCTACATTATCCGGGATGGACATAGGGTACATGATTTTCCCGAATTCCCACGGGAACAAAGTCCCGCGCGAGAAGCTAGTATTATATAACCATGGTCCAAACAGGTTACTTTTCTTTGGGAAATAACTCTAAAATTAAAAATATTCTATTTTAGGGCCTTTTACCACAAAAATTGTAAATTAAACCACAACAAAATGACGTAGGTCAGTTTAGTGGTGTTTTGATGTTTTGTGGTAAAGCAGTTATTGGTTTTAATTTTAAATGGCTGAACCAATTTTGATCAAATATAGCTAAGAACCATCTCGATCACGACAGCTTTCAAACAAAACAAATCGCATCAAAATCGGTAATTTATTAGCTACGATACCACAGACAAACGCACGACATAGACATGTTTTTTAATCAGTGTCTGCTTTGTAATTTTGTTGTACAATAAAGGATTTACATACATACATACATAGAGATACACAGATACATACGTCAAACTTATAACACCCCTCTTTTTTGTCGGGGCTTAAATAAGTTACCTGTTTGTAGTGAGACCTACACAGAACCTAGAAAGTTAAATTGAATGTGTGGCCCCTAACAAGTCCGTAATACAAAATCTTGAAAACTCCCAGTCTGGCAACACTAATAATTACTAAACCACGTTTCCTCCCTCCATATTCCTTAATATTGATTTTTCTACCCCCTGTATAGCATACATACGCACATATACAGGCTGTCGCAAAATTATCGAAATCTAACAAAAGCATCCGAACGAAACTCGAAAGAAAACTAATAACGGGAACACCCCTACGTACGCACACGTAGACACACATCTTACGGGAATTAGGGCTGTCAACACGTAGTTTTACGGGACTACTTTTTTATTATTATTATACGATGGGTTAACTCTTGACCTCACTCTTGACCATAAGGTCAAAGATGAGGTCGACGATGGAGCGAGTTAACCCAGAAAATGCCTATAAAGGCACTGGTACTCCTACGCACCGACGGAACACAGCAAGCTGTTTGGCGTCGGACTTCGGTAGGAGGGTGGTCGCGAACCAGACGGCCCTTTACAGAGCCTACCACACCGCATGAGACCATAGAACGACACCTCAGATTCACCACACGGTTACGTTCTACGTTCTACGGTTTGATAGCTCAGTTGGTAATAATTACTCAATTTAATGGATAGTCTATTTATTTATTTATTTATTTATTTATTTAATAGATCACCAACAAGTTACACACCAACTCTTAATTAAAATGGCACAAATTTATAAAAAAAGGCTAAATGGTAACCCAATTATAGGTGACAACCGCATTCAAAAAAAAAAATTTAAGTAACATTATACCAAGAACATAGTACCTAATATTATACCTTAAATCAAAAATCAAAATAAAACAGTCGCAGGGAAACAATTTGCAACATGAAAAGTTACATTTAAATTATACATATAAAACATAGTATTGAAAATTAAACATGGGTGAGCTACTTTAAACAATTAAGACCAAGGATTTGTTTTTTGATCGAAGCTTTGAAGGAATAGCTTTTATCTCCAAAAATATCACAGCTGGAAGAAATTGTATTATATTCCCTAGCCATTCTTTGTAAAGGCGAGTGAAACCCGAGATTAGAACTAACCGACCTCAATGAAAAAGGCTGATATTTATTAGGGCGTGGTAATTTCGCGGGCACTTTTATACCTACTTGAGGCAACAACTCGGGACAATCAAGGGTACCACTCACAAGTTTGTAAAAGAACATAATATCCAGGTAGCGTCTACGATCGGACAGAGAGTTCATTTTAAAATTCAGAAGTCTATTAGTCTATTAGAAGTCTATTAGAAGTCTATTTATTCATTATCATTAGTCAATTATTACAATACACAGGGTAACTTTTTCATCACCAGCCGAATTTTTCTTACGGTGTCAGTAACTTTTATAGAACGTAATTAAGGAGGGATTTTTTTTCTAAAATTTTCAGATTTGTATGAATTTTGTAAAACGCAGAAACACGGGTGTCTCAAATTGTGTTGAAGAGTACCATTACTATTGCCAAGTTTCAAGTCCATTGGACGATGTTTTTTTTTCAATACAAAAAATTTGATTTATTTTCATGCTTCAGATGATCTATCTTGAAATTTTTATATAAAACGATATAAAACAAAAATTTTCATAAAGTTTGCGTACAAAAAATGTGGATGGGCATAAAAAAATCTTCCTGTAGGTATAATAATACAATTAATATCAATTTTTTTTATTATAAGATGGGTTGACTCTTGACCTCAATCTTGACCATAAGGTCAAAGATGAGGTCGACTATGGAGCGAGTTAACCCAGAAAATGCCTATAAAGGCACTGGTACTCCCACGCACCGACGGAACACAACAACCTGTTTAGCGTCATATATATATATATATGTTATGGACCAAGTGATTAATGCGGGCATTATGAATAATGCCCGGGCATTATTAATAATGTCTAGCTCGGGCAAAGTGATTAATTACTATCTAAACTTCATTATTTATAAATCATATTTCCCGGTCATTATTATATTGCTACGTGACAATTGGGCAATTTGATAATAAAGCTAAGTTTGATGCGGTGCGGGGACGGAAGTGCGGGGATGGAAGCGGTCCGGGGAGGGAAGTGCCCTCGTTGCAATTTATAAAAGTTTTCGGTTTTTTTCACGACCGCCATTTTAGATTTCAAAATCTAAAACGACACCCATGACGGATTTTTACAAAAAATGTATGTCCGCTATTTTATATTTTAAAATGGATGTCGTTTACGGAATTAGCACCCCCGAATACCTACTAAACGACATCCATATCAGTTTTTTCAAAAATGTAAACGTTCGCCATCTTGGATATCAAAATGAACGACATTTTCGGAATCAGCATCCCCGACAATCTATTAAACGATACCCATGTCGGCATGCCCGAAAATTTAATGCCTTCTTGGATTTTTGTGCGGGGAATCGAGACGCTCCAGGGTTTGCCCTTCTAGTCACGGTTCCCCCAACTAAAATCAAAGTTGGCGGATATGAAATTTTCGGAAGGCAGTCGGCGGGTAAGACGCTTGGTGACGCTTCGGGCTTCACCCTACGCAGAGCTCGCCCTATATGCAGCTTGTCTCGGCATACGGCCTCACCCCACCTTTAGTATCTAAACTTGTATGGCGGCCATCTTGAATTAGGAGGGGACGCTCTGGTCTTCGCCCTTCGCGGAGTTTGGACTTCGGCCTCACCCTAAACGAAGCTCGCCTCGGCCTAAGGCCTTGCCTCACCTACAGAATCTAAACTTGTATGGCCGCCATCTTGAATTGAGGGGGTTGACGCTCCGGACTTCGCCCTACGCGGAGTTGGGCTCGGTCTGCGACCTCGCCTTACCGTTAAAATCTTAATTCGTATGGCAGCCATCTTGGATTGGGGGAGGGAGACGCTCCGGGCTTCGCCCTATGCGTAGCTCGGCCTTCGGCTTCGCCTTTTACCTTGCTGCTTAATCCAAATAATGAGTCTAATTATTAAATTTTTTTAACATTTAGTTTATTTGAAGTTAAATGACTATAATAATAATAAAAATAGCAATTAAATATGTTTGTATTACTCTGCCCAAAAGGTGATGGGCATTATGTATAATGCCCGGTCAATTTGATTATTTGAATAATTATTATCAAATTGCCCTCTCATATTGGGCATTTTTCATAATGCCCGGTCATTATGAATAATGCCCAATTTATCACTTGGTCCATAACATATATATGGCAAACAAAAAAATATTACTCAATTATAATTATTTAATTAATAATCGCAAGTCTCAAATATTACTTCAATTGTAATGAATACTTTTATTGACGGTATATGATTATCCTTCTAATATTATAAATACGAAAGTTAGTGAGGATGTATGAATGTTTATTACTCTTTCACACTCAAACGGCTGGACCAATTTTGATGAAGTTTGATATGGAGATAGCTGACACCCTTGGTTAACACATAGGCTACATAATTTTCCCAAATGCCCACGGGAACGTAGTCCCGGGCGGAAAGCTAGTTACACAATAAATATATAAGAATTTGAATATAATATTGACTTGGCCTACTGATCTAAAGGTTAGGGTTCAACTCTCACCCAACAAAAATATTGTATAATATTAATGCAATTTAACATTTTTTTTACTTGGGGAAATGCCCACGCATACCCTAACCTAACCAAACCTAAAATGCCTAACATAACCTAACTTATTCTAATTTCATGCAGGCAGCCCTTAAAGTTTCGTAAATTTATAATTTTACTAGTCATACTCGTATATGTATGTAAACTCTTTATTGCAAATTCTTATATACTAAGACCAAAGATACATAGCTGTGCAAAGGCCGACTTATCCCTGAAGGGATCTCTTCCAGTCTACCTTAGAAATGTCAAGAGAGAAACTGATGTGGTGCGGGTTACAACGCAATAATGTTTGCATTACCTACCAATTAATTGTTCTATCGCGGGAGATTATAATTTCACTAGTGATATTCGGTTTTTACAATTTTCCGTTGACATAATACATTGCAAGGTCAGAAAAAGCTTGTAAAAAACTATACTTAGTTCATAAAGTTACATATTCGTACATCAACGCAGGCTTTCCCGCTGAAACGCTGAAAAAGTTAGGTCAGTGACCCTGAAAGGTCGACCCCAATACTCCAATTTCCTTTTTTTTTATTAGCTGTCCATTGCCTACTTTCATTTTAACCTAATTCTTGTATTTTTAACCCCTAATAAAAAGAGAGGTTATAATTTTTATGTGTGTATCTGTATGTCTGTGTATCTTTCTGTAGGCAAAGTAACTCCTGAACGAATGGACCGGTTTCGTTGCGGTTTTTTTAATTTTTTTATTTGAAAGCTGTCGTAATCGAGATGGTTCTTTCAGTTCAGTTCAGCCGTGCGATAAATATCGGGGGTGCTACACACCTTTTAATTTGTAAAAAAATAAGAGTTATTATATTTGTGAGAATTAATTAACCTACTTTATATTTCAGCTGACTACGTATTACAGAAGGAGACTCAAGTCTTGATCTATACTTCAGTATTGATTGTCTCTTTCTCTCACTATCAAAATCACAAAGACGACTGCTATTTAAATATAGATCAGAGTCTGAGCTGCGTTCTGTAATACGTACCTAAATCTTAAATATACATGGGTCGTTGTATAGGCAAAGTTGTTCAGATTAACAGTCTTATGACAGTCAGATTAACAGTCTTTTTTGTGCGTTAATTAATCTTATACAATTAAATAAAAAAATAATAAAAAAATATCTTTATTTCACTTTAAACAATTTAAAAGTAAGCGAGTCGCTAGTGTCTCCATTTAGGCTTTACGCCTGTGTTTGGAGCCACCGCTCTTCGTGAGACCACGTATTCTATTCACGAATTAAACTGGAATTAAAAAAAAAATTGAATTAAAAAAAAAACGAAAATCTAATCCGACAAAATTAAAATAATAATTTGCTTCTTCTTCTTAATCTTAAGAGCCGCGCAATTCCATTCCATCCTGTTTTGAGACATATCTTTTAATTCCCTATAAGTTGACACTCTTAGTTTTCTTTGCTATAGTACTAAGCAATGTTCATGAAGTAAATTAATTTAGTAATAGTCCAGAAAATCCAGAAAAAAAATCGCACAACCCTCAGCAAGTTATTACCAGCCCTATACTCACACACGCATACAAAACTCTAATTATATACGTCTACACAAAATAAAGATCGGGGAAAAATTTTACAAGAAACAAGTGTGCCGGACCCGGGGGTGGGGGAACTGACCGCCCCCCCTCATTAGGGCCGGGGGGGCAAAGGGGGACTAGTTCCCCCCTCGGATGTTTAATAATATGAAGAATTGGAGATAATTTGCGCGAAACTAAATAAGAAACGCTGGACGAAAATTGAAAGGTTGGAGAGAGATGGCGATACTCTCCCCTCTCCCTCCCACTTGGCGGAAGCGGATACATCTCTTGAGGGTAGTTTGGTAGTCACTTGAAAAGAAAGTAATATTACATTGTGAAAAGTATTAAGAATAATTCTTTTGTAAGAGCGTACCTATAACTACTATAAATGAAAAAGTTTCTTCAATAATCTTGTTAGTGTAGTTATAAGGACTTATTTTGCTATTGTTACCGCAGTATTGGTCCTTTGAAGCATTTTCTTTTTAATTTATGTCCTTCAGATTAATTATTATTATATGCTAGCGCCAAGTTGAATAGAATGACTTTTTTTTTATAAACGCTACACACACACTCAAAGGCCCACAGTAAGGTTTTCCTTGGGTCCCTTGGAAAACACATAAAGACAAACACAAACACCTATGATCCGAGAACAAACATCTGCTTTTTACACAAAGGTTTGCCCCGACTGGGGATCGAACCCAGGACCGCCGATCAAGAGGCAGCGTCACTACCACTCGACCAAACCGGCCGTCAAAAAAGAATAGTAAGGTATTTCACGAAAATGCGCAGACTAGGTATGGTATGGAAAATCTTAGGTTAAATCATGTTAAACACATATGGGGTGAATTTAAATTAAATTAATTTAATAAATTAAATTAATTATTTTAAGCGGTGATAGCCCAGCTGGTAATGAGCCAGACTCGTAATCCGAAGGTCGCGGGTTCAAATCCTGGTGCGGGCATGTACCACTAATTTCGCCTTTTCGGATTTATGTACGGATTTCTAATTATCACTTGCTCAACGGTGAAGGAAAACATCGTGATGAAACCCGTCCAAGAAAAATTCATTTTCGAAAGACGAGCGGTCCACCAATCCGCATTGGGCCAGCGTGGTGGACTATGGCCTAAATCCCCTTCGTGTTTCGAAGCGGCCTCCCCCGTGCCCCTCGGTGGGGACGTGTATGGTAAAAAAAATATTTTTAATTAATTAGTGAAACTTAAGGGTGATTCTCTCCATGAAACTGAACACCTTTCCCCGAGAAACCTATATGGAATCCTTAAAAATAAAGATTTCGACTTCCCATACAAAGGCAAATCAGCTGACCGCATAAGTTGCTTGGAGACGCGAAATTTTTTTCATATTTCGACCTGTGTTTTAACCGTGTGGTGATCGGTTGAGAATAACACCACCCCATCTCTTTCCGTGGGTGTCGTAAGAGGCGACTAAGGAAACACAAATGAGACCTGCCTCCTAGTAATCCATCCCAGGCAACGACACTTCATTTTTTTCTGAATCTGAGGTGTCGTCCTATGGTCTCATGCGGTGTGGTAGGCTCTGTAGAGGGCCGTCTGGTTCGCGACCACCCTCCTACCGAAGTCCGACGCCAAACAGCTTGCTGTGTTCCGTCGGTGCGTGGGATAGCCAGTGCCTTTATAGGCATTTTCTGGGTTAACTCGCTCCATCGTCGATCTCATCTTTAACCTTATGGTCAAGATTGAGGTCAAGAGTTAACCCATCTTATAATAAAAAATATAAAAAAATGTTCCTCAGGGAAAGTTGTTCAGTTTTGTGAGGTGATTCTCATCCTTGATTTTTGCTAGTTATTTTAAAGACATCCAATATTTGAAGAAGCAAGAGTATATTACAGCTAGGTTTTCGGCCGGGATTTCGTTCCTGTGGGAATTTGGGAAAATGATGTACCCTATGTGCCTATGCGTTCATCTAGGGTGACAGCTACCTCCATATAAAATTTTATCAAAATCAAATCAAAATATCTTTATTCCGTAGAACATTCAGGATGTTACCTAAAATAAGTCAAAATTACATTAAATACACACAAACATACATTCAAGGATTTAAATACGTACGTACACATTCGTTCTTTTGACCCTACTGACTCTACGCCTGTTCGCAAAGGTGCAGTCTTCCTCAGAGAAGAACAGGCAAGAAACTCTGAGGTTGCTCTTTTAAATCGCATTACAAATTTTCTTATTAACTAAATCTGCAATAACTAGAGCTGAGCAGTTCATTCCCATGGCTGCCTGTCTGATAGATAATCAGAAATTTTGTAATAGCCCTTTTTGCAAAGTTTTTGTTTAATTACTGTCTTAAATTTGTCCAAAGGTAAATTTTGAATACACATGGGAATCTTATTATAGAAAAATTGGGCCCGCCGTTTTTTTTTTTTATTATAAGATGGGTTAACTCTTGACCTCAATCTTGACCATAAGGTCAAAGATGAGGTCGACGATGGAGCGAGTTAACCCAGAAAATGCCTATAAAGGCATTGGTACTCCCACGCACCGACGGAACACAGCAAGCTGTTTGGCGTCGGACTTCGGTAGGAGGGTGGTCGCGAACCAGACGGCCCTTTACAGAGCCTACCACACCGCATGAGACCATATGATGACACCTCAGATCCAGAAAAAAATGAAGTGTCGTTGCCTGGGATGGATTACTAGGAGGCAGGTCTCATTTGTGTTTCCTTAGTCGCCTCTTACGACACCCACGGAAAGAGATGGGCTGGTGTTATTCTCAACCGATCACCACACGGTTTAACGTGAACGTTGAAAGAGTAACAAACATCCATACATTCATACGTCCTCACATACTTTCGCATTTATAATATTACGTAGAATAAGACTGACTAGCGCTAACCTGCTGCCAAGTCACTGAGAAGTCAGCAGTGGGATCTCTCAGATTGTAAACATGACAATGATACCAAGATACTCCTGTGAAATCTTATGAAGACATTCCCATTGAAAATATTTCCTTGATTAGTTATCCATTGATTTAATTGGTTTTTTTTTCATTTGAGATCTGAACCCTAACGGAGATTTAGTACAGTCGTTAAAACCAAGTCAGAGGCCATTGTGCGGTTTGAAAACTCTGACACCAGGGTTAGCCAAGTTCGCCACACACTTGACTATACCTCCACGATAAGAAGAAGTACAGTAGTTCATGCAAATGAAAAAAATTGTTTAATTTATCAAAAAAGTTTTACAAACCAACCTCACAACCTCTCGCCACTTACATCATGATTTATCTTACATCCCTCTAAAATGTCAAACGTGGCACTTAGTGGTTTTAAAACCACTGATGCTCTGCCTACCCCGATATGGATTTTAGGCATGAGCGTTTACATGGTGATAAAAAACCTCCTAGCTATATTCAAAATCCTGAACCAGTATCACTCAAAGAACACTTTATGAAAAAAAAAATGGGAATGGTTCATTTTTTGCCTAAACGTAGACATTACTCCTACACCAAGCACGCGAGGGGTGCGGGTAGTGCTCGGGGGGTGCGCCCGAGTGGTGTCTACGTTTAGGAAAAAAAAGATTCCCACCGAATTTTTTTTTATTAATAATAAGAAAAAATATAAAAGTGTTCTTTGAGTGATACTGGTTCAGGATTTTGAATATAGCTAGGAGGTTTTTTTTCACCCTATATGTACGTGGAGTGTGGAGGTTTACAAAACTTTTAGTTTTAAATTGGCAAACTTGCCCCTTTGCCTCAAGAAAAAAAAATATCCCCGCGAACTCCCAAAACTCCAATACAGGAAACATGGCCAGCATCGATCACCACTAACAGCCAGGGGTTCCGTACAAAAACTACATATTTATGAGCCGTCAAGGGACCCCAATCGATATTCTTCGAGCTGTTAATTGGGAGAATCGCTGACCTTAGATTTGAGTGGCTCAACGGCTGGAGGGGCTTCAAATTAGCCACCTAAACTTAAGGATATGGAATTATCGAGCCACTATCCGAGCTACTTAGTCGGTTTCTCGAAAATGGCACGCATGATTTTGGTGATTTTTACACCAAAATCATGCGTGCCATTTTCGAGAAACTGACTAAGTAGTATTTTAAGGAGTATTTTAACCTCAGACAAAAAAGGGAGGTGTTATAAGTTTGACGTGTGTGTCTGTATGTATATGTGTATCTGTATGTCTGTATATCTGTCTGTGGCATCGTAGCTCCTAAACGAATGCTTACGTGATTGAGATGAATCTTAGCTATAGGTGCTGACTAAAGAACAGCCTGACTGAGGCAGCACCTTTTCACCTCATTATTTATTTGTATGTTGTTTTGGCGTCTTTTTTATATAAAACTAGCTTTCCGCCCGGGACTTCGTTCCCGTGGCACTTTTTTAGTTTTTTCTTTCATAAAAACCTTCTCCTGACAATAAGGAACACAACAAAAAAGAATCATCCAAATCGGTCCAGCCGTTCACGCGTGATGCCGTGACAACGAAAATCGGGTTCCATTTTTATGTATATAGATAAATATATTTTTTTATTGGAACACCAACAGTTTTTCACAATAATTGACCATACTTATAGACATATACTTATATGGTGAATTTTCTTTTTCTTTCTATATTTAATTTTTTTAACAATAGAAATAAGTAAATTTGGGAATAAAATAATTGCAATAATAGGTGCCTATTATTTGTGACAGTTTATTCATATTTTTAATAGTATTACTTGATAGTTTCAATTTCTACTACCAAATTAAAATTAATACCAATAAACAATTCATATCGAATAATTTACTCTATAAAAGACCTTAGAAGCAGAGGTTGCAAACATAAAACGGATTTATGCACCTGCATCTGGAGCACGTACTATACGTCAAGTATTCTCTATTTAAAGTAAGCCATTAAAGCCCAAGGGAAATAAAGTTGTATGGAACTTCCCTTGTGTAATAATGATATTTAAATATGGAACTCTAAAATGTCAACAAAAACTTCTATTCAAAAATAATTTCGAAAAAAAACAAGGCTGTTGAAGGCTTAACTTCCTTGGTCCAAGTAGATTTTAAAACTATAAAATTTGACACATCAAAGAGACTGTATGTCTTAGCTATTGACTTGAAAATTTGCTGCAATGTTTTTGAAATCTTACATCCTTTCTTATGTCTCAGAAATCTTCTTTTATGGGTCAATGTATATGTTTCTATAATAAGATTCACATGTGTATTCAAAATTTACCTTTGGATAAATTTAAGATAGTAATTAAACAAAAACTTTGCAAAAAGGGCTATTACAAAATTTCTGATTATCTGTGAGACAAGCAGCCATGGGAATAAACTGCTCAGTTCTAGAGTTATTTCAGATTTATTTAAAATTAGAAAATTTGTAATGCGATGAAAAAGAGCACCCTCAGAGTTTCTTGCCTATTCTTCTCTGGGGAAGACTGCACCTTTGCGAATAGGCGTAGAGTCAATAGGGTCAAAAGAACGAATGCGCATGTGTGTATTTAAATCCTTTAATGTATGTTTGTATGTATTTAATGTAATCTTGACTTGTTTTAAGTAGCATCCTGAATGTCCTATGAAATTAAGAACTTTTATATTCTATTCTTTAGAAAAACCACCGTTAGTAACATAATGTATATATAAAAGCATCCCACACGACACACACTGATATCTTAAGTCTGTAGAAAAATCTTTCGCCCGGCCCCTGCAATAATTAGTTTAACAGTGTTCGAGCACCCACTAGGGGGTGTAGGGGGTCACCCAGAGGGGGGATTTCGACGCACACATCGCTCGCATGGATCGGCGTTCGCAACTATTGGGAAAAATTTTGTGCGAAAATCGAGAATAGTCATTTTGTATTAGGCATTTGTTTCGCCATTTGTTTTGATAAAATGTTTTTATTTTAGATAGTCGGTGCATATTTCGAAGGGAGGCCCGTGCCCCTCGGTGGGGACGTATATGGGCTAGTAAGAAGAAGAAGAAGTTGATGCATGTGGGTAACCGTTTAGGTTTTTCAAGTAACTTTTTTCTTTTAAAGATTATCTTATGTTAAGACTCCTATAAATAATAATTTTCAGACTTTTTTATTTGTTACGAGTATGGGAGAGTGTCAGAGTTTTCAAACCGTCAACTAGCCCCCGCCGGCCTCCGAAGCACGGAAGCGTTTCCGTGCTTCGGAGGGCACGTTAAGCTGGTAGTCCCGGCTGTTCTTGATGGACTACGTCGTTAAAACCAAGTCAGAGGCCATTTGACGGTTTGAAACTCTGACATCAGGGTCAGTCAAGTTTGTCATACACTTGACTATACCTATACGAAGAAAACAGAATTTTAAAAGAATATTTTTAATTAAAATCTTCGATGACAATACACGAATTAGATATCGGGTCGGCGCAAAAAAATCGTCACGATAAATAACAGCGCTATTGAGACGTGAGCTCTTATTTATTTTTTACTAGCTTTCCGCCAGGGACTTCGTTAAAATTATGTAGCCTATGTCCATCGGGGATAATGTAGCTTTCTAATGGTGAAATAATTTTTCAAATCGGTCCAGTAGTTTCGGAGCCTATTTAATGCAAACAAACAAACAATCAAATCTTTCCTCTTTATAATGTTAGTATAGATAGACTTGTGACTTTATAACTAGGTGCCATGTTTGTAATTAGAGTTGAATTAAAAACTGTTTTAAAACTTATTCACGCGGACAGCATTTAGCTTTGATTTTGTACAGAGGCAGCAATAAGAAATTTTAATAAAAATAGTATTTTTTTTGTACTTTGCCAGCGCATCAGGTTACCCCAATTTCATAGCAATACCGTTCTTTTCGCAACAACACAGATTATACGCGTGTGGTAACCTGACGCGTGTGGCGTGTGTATACTAGTGTGCGGCCCTCTGTAAGTGACCCGTTATTTCGTTGATTTGTTTACATTTACAAATTTTTACATTTGTTTTACATTTACAAATTTTAGTATAGTTAGATTAATATAGTTAGAAATTGTTTATTTTAAATTTTATCATGGAAATATTTAAGTGTTTATTGTAGAAGAATGAATTTGTATTTTTTAATTGTATACTCATGAAAGTTTATCAATTTTATATGTAAAAAATTGCAAGTAACAAGTTTGATTTATTTTTGGGAATAAAGGCTTTATTGTTTTTTCTAGTTTTTAATAACATCTAGTTTAATTTATTTTTAGGAATTAAGCTTGAATTAAGGCATTATTATTATTATTATTATTATGTTTGTCTTATGATGACCCATAATCTCGGGCAATTAAGTCCCGGACTTTTGGAAGGCATGCATGGGGCCGAAGCCAACACGTAGAGGCCCGTTAGACAATTTAATTTAGTAATGTGACACCAACCGGCAGTTATCTCTGTATGCACTATAGAAATGCACCCAAAGACAACTCCCGGTTGGTGCAGGAATTATTATTATTATTGTTGATCGAAGATTGAAACCTGATCAAGGCTGGTGTCACATCTAAAGTGGGCCACATCTAAAGTGGGCCACGCCTAACCTCACCGCGCTATAAAGAGGCTATAACCTATAACTTTATACTTCTCTAAATTAACTCCCAAATATTGCTAGATTTGTTTCCATTGTACAGCACGTCAAGGTACCCATTTGCACTAAGAAAGCCAGCCAGATAGGGCGACGTCTAGGTCAACCTGTATAGACTATATGCTGCCGTGTGTACAGATAGCACCATATCAGGTTACCCATTTGCACTAAGAAAGCCAGCACTATTACGTGCGAGATAGGGCGACGTCTAGGTCAACATGTATAGACGTGTGCTGCCGTGTAGATAGATACAGAGATATAACGTTTATTTATACACACATTATTTACAAAATCAATAATACAAAATTAGAAAAAAGTACAAAAATAAAATTAAAATAAGGGGCCGTCCATTAATTACGTGAGAAGTTTTGGGGGGGGAGGGGGTCGGGCCGGATCTCCCACAATCTCACAATCTACAAATATCACGTAATATTTTCCCCCAAAAGAAATACCTAGTGTTAAATTGCGGGAAAACTAAGTTAAACCAACTAAACCATGTTTTTCTGGTGAGTTCCCGTGGGCTGAATTAGAACAATCTTTTTTTTTTTAAAGTTGGTAAATCATAGCTGTTTTTGTTGTTCGATTATTAAAAGTTTAAAAAGAATTAGGCAAATTATGTAATTTTTCTAAATAAATTACCAATTAACGTATTTACACTAAAACTAAGCATTTTCATAAAACTCACGTGAGATAAAGGGGGTGGGGGGGTCGAAAAATCGCCAAAAACACATCACGTAATTAATGGACGCCCCCTAAAGAAAAAATAAGCATAATAAATCTATATATATAAAATAAAGTCGTGTTTGTTACAACACTTATAACTCGAGAACGGCTGGACCGATTTCCATGGTTTTTGATTTGTTGTATTTCTCTCCGTCCTTAATAGCAGAATAACTATTAAAAACATTGGAAAATTGACGGGGAAATTCCCACGGGAACGAAGTCCCGGGCGAAAAGCTAGTTAATAATAAAGATAAAAAAAACACAATTACAAATGTGTAGGTATGCCATTGCATAGTGTTATAAAAGAGTCGTAGCTCAGCATATGTTTTGCCTTTCGACAAAACACTGATATTCTGCTACCTTGTGTACAGACAGCACCATATCAGGTTACCCATTTGCACTAAGAAAGCCGGCACTATCACTAGCGAGATAAGGGCGACGTTAAGGTCAACAGGTAAAGCCTGATATGCTTCCGTGTGTACATGAAGATGTTTCCGAGACATGGTCTTCGAAAGACTTATGAGGCCAATGATGATGAAAGCGGGGTCACTTTTAATGACAGCAGGTCTGGTCGAGTAGTAATGATGCTGCTTCTTGATCGATGAGTCCTGGGTTTGATTCCCAGTCTTTTTTTATTATTTATTATAAGATGGGTTAACTCTTGACCTCAATCTTGACCATAAGGTCAAAGATGAGGTCGACGATGGAGCGAGTTAACCCAGAAAATGCCAATAAAGGCACTGGTACTCCCACGCACCGACGGAACACAGCAAGCTGTTTGGCGTCGGACTTCGGTAGGAGGGTGGTCGCGAACCAGACGGCCCTTTACAGAGCCTACCACACCGCATGAGACCATAGGACGACACCTCAGATTCAGAAAAAAAAATGAAGTGTCGTTGCCTGGGATGGATTACTAGGAGGCAGGTCTCCTTTATGTTTCCTTAGTCGCCTCCTACGACACCCACGGAAAGAGATGGGGTGGTGTTATTCTCAACCGATCACCACACGGGTGTCGGGGCAAATATTTGTGTAAAAAGCAAATGTTTTTCCTCGAGTCATGGGTGTTCGTGTCTATCTTTTACCTAGTTGAAGAAACGTCATTTAAAGGTAATGGTACTTTAAATATAATCTGTCACTTTCCGTCTTGTCGACGATAAACAAGGATAATATTACAAATAAAGAAGCTTCAAATTTAATAAACTTTTCTGCAACTGTGTAGATATGTTCAGAGTTCCGAGGGACCCACGACACAAGGAAAAACCGTAGTGTGGGCCTTTGCTTGTGTAGCAAAAAAAAGCAGTGTTCTTTAAGAACCATATACCTACAGGGCTTTGGTATCTCTCTTTCAACCTCTCGGGTGGTTAATCAGTCCATGAAACTTAACAACTTTCCCAAAGGAACATAGGTCAAAATACGAAAAAAAAATTGATCTCCCATACAAAATGCGCTATATGTTGATGAAGTTTGTATGGGAACTCAATTTTTTTTTTTCGTATTTTGACCTATGTTCCTTGGGGAAAGTTGTTCAGTTTCATGGACTGATTAACCACCCGAGAGGTTGAAAGAGATTTTCCTAAAGCCCTGTATATGACGTTCTGCCTACCCCGATAGAGATTTGAGGCGTGAGTGTATGTTGTTGTTACAATCGCAAAATGTGACTGTGTTTAGTAAAAGGTACAACTTTCGGGGTAGTCAATAAGAGCTATATGCAATAGCTCATCACACTAATTGTGAACCTTAACGACTATCACGAAAGTTGTACCTTCCATTTTTATAGTCACAAATATGTTCCTTTGATAAAGTTGTTCAGTTATTCACATTCATTAATAAATGGATAAAAACGTAAAGTAAAACAAGGATTTCTAAATTGTATTTATTTTCTACTGCCATGTATTTTTGACGTGCCGGATGATATATTGGACACTTGCACTATACAGGGTGTCACAGTCCAATTTCCGACGGGACATATAATAAAGTGGCATCACTTTTATTGCTGTATATGTGTACAAAAGTGTATTAGTTAGTGGCCAAGCCCATTGGTTTATTTTTCACACTTACGGACTAAGTTTCTGCTTCTGACTTCGCCCATGAACTAATTCTTATGATATCTTATCAACATTCGACATTTTTGTGTTAATTTTGTATGTTCTGTTTTAATAAAAGTGAGTTATCCATCCGTCTATCTAAAAACTTTACAAATTATCAACACTATATAAAGAGGAAACATTTGGTTGTTTGTTTGTTTGCATTGAATTGGCTCCGAAACTACTGGACCGATTTGAAAAATTATTTCGCCGTTAAAATGCTACATTATCCCTGAGTAACATAGGCTACATAATTTTCCCGAATCCCCATGGGAACGAAATCCCCGGCGGAATACTAGTTTTTATATAAGTAGAAAGATTTGCTTGTTTGCGTTGAATAGGCTCTGAAACCACTGAACCGATTTGAAAAGTTCTTTCACCATTAGAATAACAATTTTCCCTGAGCAACAAGGGCAAGATAATTTTTCCCGATTCCCCATGGGAACGAAGTCCCGGGCAGAATTCTAGTTGTGAAATAAATACCTGGACGGCTATTCCACTAACCTTTGACGTCTCAATGGCGGTGAAATGATAATGGTGACCACTTCATCCGCTCAGGTGGCGAAAAGAACTTTCTGAACCGCATACATTTGATGACAGCTTCGCCCGCATGGACTACAGGTTATATCGTGCCCAGCTGTGAGATAAAATATAACCTATATCCTTTCCCAAGCTCTAATCTTAGTACCGAAATTCATCAAAATCGGTCAACCGCTGTGTCCCTGCATTTTAAATCTGTTTAAATTACATGCTGTATTGATCTATATATTTAATGCAAAATTTATTGAAAGTACTTAATTGGATACGGATTAATGCTGTTTGCTTAAAATCACTTTGTAAAAAAGTCATTATTTCTCGTAAAAAGTAAAGGATAAAAAATGGTTATTGTGGGTTATCTCTAAGAGATAAACATATACCGTCGTGGATTTTTTTTATAGACCTTTTCAAGGTGTACAATACTGTAGTACATTATTTTGATATATCTCATAGGGTTCCGCCAGATTTTGCAATGGATTATTAACTCTTGATCTCAATCTTGACCAAGGTCATAGATGAGGTCGACGATGGAGTGAGTTAACCCAGAAAATGCCTATTAAGGCACTGGTACTCCTATGCACCGACGGAACACAGCAAGCTGTTTGGCGTCGGACTTCGGTAGAGGGTGGTCGCGAACTAGACGGCCCTTCACAGAGCCTACCACACCGCATGAGACCGGAAGCCACCTCAGATTCAGAACAAATTGAGGTGTCGTTGCCTGGGGTGGATTTATCATTTGTGTTTCCTTGCTCGCATCTTACGGCATCCACGGAAGGAAATGGGGTTCTCAACCGATCACCACACTTCTTCTCAACTCATCACCACACAGCTCATCTTATGTCTGTAATTTGTCTTCTATGTGTACACACGGTAGCACAAAAGGCTATTCACGTTAACCTTGACGTCGCCCTTATCTTGCTCACAATAGCCCCGGTTTTCATATTGCAAATGGGTAACCTGATATGCCGCTGTCTGTACAATAAACAATATTTAAAAAAAAACAGTTACACGTACTACCTACGTTTTACCATTTGCGTATAAAGGAAAACAAATGGGATAACCAACAGGACAATTCATTCTTTAAGTACATACTTATATAATTATTTATAATAATGAGTAACTGTGCTACTCTTTCAAGGACATTTCTTGAAAGACGCAAATCCATGGTGGTTTTAGGCTGTAAGGAGACTTAAGTATTGGTCTAGGCTTCTAGAACACCGTTTTTATTCCGTCAAAGAATTCCTAGAATTCAAAGTTTAACATTTGACATTATACTTTTATTTTCATTCTGACAAAATCAACTAATTTATATAATTTTATGGGATATTGACATTGGTAAATGTTTTACATGTGTAAATTGTTTTGTACTTCTGTATTTGTTTTATTTTGATTTTTTCTAATTTTGATCAGTGTTTAATTCATTTATATCTACTTATTCGAATAAATTGTGCCATAATTAATATGTTGTAATGAGATACAGCCAGGTGACAGACGGACAGACAGACAGACGGACGGACGGACAGCGTAGTCTTAGTAATAGACTTCCGTTTTTACCTTTCGGGTACACTACAGAACCCAAAAATAAAGAGTCGAGTTAAGAATTTTGATGAAATCGGTAAAAATTAAATTCAAAAGTGATGGTCGTAATTCAACAGTACAGTGTAGTAATTAGTTGCGCGGTTAGTAACCCTTAGAAATTAAGATTATCTAAGATTATTTTCCATACGGCCGGTATGGTCGAGTGGTAGTGACGCTGCCTCTTGATCGGCGGGTCCTGGGTTCGATCCCCAGTCGGGGCAAACATTTGTGTGAAAAGCAGATGTTTGTTCTCGGGTCATGGGTGTTTGTGTTTGTCTTTATGTGTGTTCCGAGGGACCCACGACACAAGGGAAAACCTTAGTGTGGGCCTTTGAGTGTGTAGCGTTTATTATTATTTATTTATTATTTTATTTATTTATTTATACAAACGGCGTCAACGGTTTCCACCCACTTAATCAATGCAATTCATTGAAAACAATATCTGTGACAATATCGTGATTTTGCCAATGACTGAGTATTTTAATTAAAATTAAAATAAAGCATGGAGAAGTCGCCAATATCAAGTGAATAGAGATACCCTAAAAAGGGTTATAGTACGTCGGAGCCTCGTCAGTTGATCAGCAGGGTGCGCCGCTAACAGGTGAGGATGATGATTTTGGAGCACTAAGATGTTATGACCTTCAGTTTATTAACTAATGTTAATGTTAAGATCTATAAAAACTAAGTAGGTCTAAAATGTTTCGATTAAAAAAAAATTGTAGACAAAAATGTGTTTTTTTTTAAATATTTTATTAAAACCTCAAAATATTAAACAAATTATACTTTGCCATCCGACGGCTCTCTGTCTACCTGTATTATATTTTTCCCGTTTGTATCTGTGATATTTTTTTTTTTTCTGAATCAAAATTTATAAATAAAAAACCGTATCAATTGGTGGAAGTATAGGGTGGTGTTACTTGTGACCAATACCGCTATGAAACCACAAAGCTTTTTTAATGCTATTATTTTTCTTTATTTTTATTGCTATTATTTCGCCCAGGGGCGAAGATGTGGACGAGAATGTAGAAATCTCACCCAAAAGATGCCTATTCACTCAAACTTTAAAGAGATTCGGGTTACATAAGCCCAAAATGTTGCTCTAATTGCGCCATTTGCAATAATTTACCTAATAATTAAGTGACCCTACACTACAACAATAGCTACCTACTCTCAACATTTTATCACCGAACAGACGCAAAAATGACTCAAACTTGACGTGCGCATTCAAAACAAAATTACTAATAAACTATTAGAATTAACGCAAATAATATTAAAACACATTACAACTAATAAATATACTAATTAATGAATCAATTCGTGAGTCATAGAGGTCGATCCCTTTATAAACGAACGCGGATTGAGGATAGTCGTATTCACTCAGCAAACCTCTAACAAAATGGCCGCTTACATCCATATTATTTTTACGCTGTGCTTGTTCGCGAACGTCAGGAGTGCGCCAGTTGAAAATGAAGCTAAAAACGACATATGTGCCTGCGAAGAAACAGACACAGCCGAACAGGAGAAAATGTGGAGCTTTTTGAAGGAAGTTGATTCGAAACTAGAAGATTATCCAGTAGGAGCAGGCCTGCTGTCTCCTTCCGTCCCATGCAGCAACTGCATAGAATTCAACAGAAGGAAACGCAAGACTGAAGAGGAGAAAGGGACAGAAAATGCAGAGTCAAATGATGTAACAGAGACAAAAGAAACTGTTACTATTCAGCCTGAAGAATCCAACGATGTTCCAGAAGAAGTTGACTACGAGCAGTATGGTTTCCCAGATGGAATTGAAGACAGCAGCTGTCCAAAAGGAACATTGAGACAAGGGAAGTGGTGCGTCGAAATTCCACTTCATTTGTTGTGAGGTGACAAAATTAGCTCAAGAAAATCCTTCAGGATTGTCTTTCACGACAATTCTATCAGTGTGACCAGTGCTCTATGGAAATAGTTTTGAATACACTGCCCATTTTGTAAGGATTTTTTTCTTTTAATTACCAAAACAAATGCATTTTTGAACGTAGACTGATATGTGATATTGGTAGAATTAATTTTTGCTAACTTTGAGTGAGAATTAATACCAAATATATTTTTAAGTGTATTTAATTTACGTAGGATTTTTATATTATATTTAAATAAAAGTCCAGATTTCTGTTGAATATTTTTTTTGTATAAATCGTGTTTTAGAATAATGTGGAGTATTTTTAAATTTTTTGTAAGATTTATACTTTAAAGTTCATCAGATTGTTTATATTTTTGAAAAAAGAGGCTTTAAATTATAAGAATAGATCTGTAGTAAATAGTTAGAAAATACAATAAAATAAACAACATTTTATAATATGCATTTATTTTATTTAAGCATTATTGGACCTATATGATTTGTTTTTAAGTATTTCGAATTTTCAATTCAAGATACAATTTATTTTTTCATATTTATTTTGAAAAAAGTTCTTAGGTTTTCCCAGTCACAGGAAATATTTGTGTAAATACAGATGTTCTGGATGTTTTGTCTGTCTTTGTGAGTAATTGTATCCTAAGGAACCCACAACATAAGGCAAAACTCAGACCTTTGAGTATGTGTTGTTTATAGCCCGCCAAAAATAGAAAAATTTAGGAAATAAATAGTGTATTTCCAAAAGTTTCAGGATTATATGCAGAGGGAATCCTGAAACTTTTGGAACTACACGATTAAATTCCTTTTCTGACACTAGTTGATCTAGTTTTTGCGGGCTGTTTATTAGTTACCTAACAATATTTTTTTGAATACTAATAACAGATTACTAAAAGAAAACACAAGCAAAGAGTAGGTAAAGTACATCTGCTTGAAATACTTGATCTAAACCGGCTTAAGAACAGGCCATATACAGAAAGCTATAATAATATCATGGGAAGCCCCGTCCAATGCGCCGGCGCACCTCGGATTTTACGCGGGATTTTAATGGGATACGAAGGGAGATCGAGCTGATGGGATAACTAATTACCCAGCTTTTAATTAATTTAAGGAACATTAAGTAGAATAGGTTTTTTGAAAGCAGGATACAAGGTTTATTAAAGACGACTGTGAGCCGTAATAAAAAAAAACAGAAAAATTGTTTGTTTTTATTGCTTACCAGTGACTTACCACTTGCAAAATAAGTTTAAAAAAAAATATCCAGACAAGGGCGCAGACATAGAGTCTGTGAATGTTATACACAAATTAAAAAAATAAACATTTAATTTGGTATGAGTTTTTTGAAGACAAGGCATTTTATAAGGTTTTATTACGAAGTTTAAAATTATTCACCTCAAAACGTGTGAATCAAATCTGCTGTTTTTTTTAAATCAATGAATTTCTAATTTTTAAGTTTATACAAGTTGTTTCAGTGTCTTGAAACTTTCATACGTAAATAGTTTGTGTATTGTTTTTAGTAATTATGTCACCGGAACATTTTAAAAACAGTAATTTCAAAAAAAAAATTGTAAAAACTGTGAAATTAAAAATCACCCGCGATTTTATAATTTGCCTAGAAAAATGAAAATTCACGTAACTTAAAGTGCCGCCTGCGCGAAGTTAGGATAAGTTAGGTTATGTTAGTTTAGGTAGCATTAATTTTTTTTTTAATGCATCAATGTGGAAAAAAATGAGGTAGTTCACCTTTGTGTTCGGGCTTTCCGAGCGATTATAGTCTTACTAAATAAAATTACAATATTACGTGTTTGACAAGGTTACGATGACATCTACATGAGAATCGTTTATTTGAGAAACCCAATAAGTCACTTTTTCAACGAGGTTGATTTTTTAATGGTACAAGTTGAATAATTGAATTTTTCTACATGTAATCATTTTAACCCATACTGACATTACTAATTTATAGGATTTTTGAATAATAAATATGCTCAGTTTTTTCAAAAAATGATTTTTTATGTTTTTAAAATCATCCGACGATTCTGACTTATGGGGTTTCTCAAATAAACGATTCTGAGTAAATTGACACAAAATACAAATTACCTTGAAATGGGTTGAAAAAACCAAAAATGTTGACGGCCATAAAAACCAGAATGGCGCTCGAATAAAATTATCAATTCATAAATTCCAAAACTAGTTCTGTTATGCTGTAATTATTATTAGCCCACAGTTTATCTTGGGTAAGTACATTTTTAACCGACTTTAAAAAAAGAGAAGGTTCTATTATCAACTATATGTATCTTTTTTAGGGTTTCAAAAAAAATCCCAAAAGGTAAAAACGGGACCCTATTACTAAGACTCCGTTGTCCGTCCGTCCGTCTGTCACCGGGCTGTATCTCATGAACCCTGATAGTAAGATAGTTGAAATTTTCACAGATGATGTATTTCTGTTGCCGCTATAACAACAAATACTAAAAAACAGAATAAAATAAATATTTAACGGGGCTCCCATACAAAAACGTGATTTTTTTGCTGTTTTATAGATAAGTCTGTCCGAGGCTGAATCTCATAAACCGTGATAGTTAGACAGTTGAAATTTTCACTGATGATGTATTTCTGTTGCCGCTATAACAACAAATAATACAAAAACAGAATAAATTAAATATTTAAGGGGGATCTCATACAGCAAACGTGGTTTTCTGTCGTTTTTATAGATAATGGTACGGAACCCTTCGCGCGCGAGTCCGACTCGCACTTGGCTGGTTTTTTATGTATGTTCACCGTTTGTTCCGCAGTTTGTGGAGACTGATTTTCAAAATCCTTTTTTCGATCGAAAGAGTATACTGCAGAGGTAGTCCCATTTTCACCAAGTCAGGATCAGAATTGATCAGATGATGGAATCCCAGAGAAATCGAGGGCAACCCTTGAATTTAATAGGCACTTACAATGTTTCTCATGTAAATAAACAAAAGTAACATTGCAAGCTAAAAAACAAGTTTGATAGGTCGTATTAATAATAAGCCCTAGTCCAGTAGGACCACGGGTACATAGTAGTGTACCGTGGTCCTACCAGTAGGTCAAATCGGTAGGACCACGGGCCCTTAAGACTATTCTATAGCGCCGCGAGCGTAGGAAAATAGGTATTTGGAGAATCATTCTCTGTCGCGACCGCGCTCGGCCCCGCTCGCAAACGTGCGATAGAGACAGTTGCAGCTCGGCTGTGTTTCTAGGTATTTTTTTGTCGAAAATCGCGTTTGGGGGGAAAACGTTTCCCAACCCCTAAACTGTACTAAATATACTACTTTTTGGTATCAATCTTTTCAGCAGAATATAATCTATGCCTCTATTTTTTGTTTTTTCCGAAAATTTACTTTATTTCTGAAATACAATGAATTTAAAATGAATGTTTTTCAAACCCAATAAAGCAAGATTACAGATCCTTATAACTTTTTATCTAAACAAAATTTTCAAAAAAGGAAAACATAGAGGCATAGTTTTTGATAGGGACAACAACATAGTGAAAAATTATCAAAATCGGAGAAGATTTAGGGGTAGCAAAACGTTTTCCCTTTTTGTATGGACATGGGCGCGGTAGTCGATCCTCTTAACGGTCTTCGCACCGAATTAAATGATTTGATAAATTTATGTTTTTTATTTAGATTTGTTTTAATTTTTTTTTATAACTTGACTTACTTGGCAAAAAAGAGAGTATCAAACTTACTTGGCAAAAAAGACTTACTTGGCAAAAAAGAGAGTATGTAATGTTGACTCCTCGTTATTGATTATTTTTATTAATCATAAAAATATTTTTTTTATTAATCCTCGATTATTAAAATTAAAAATAATTGATTATTTTTATTATTCCTCGTTATTGATTATTTTTATTAATTATTTTTATGTTCACTTATGTATCTGTATATTTGTGCATCTGTATGTCTGTGTATCTGTGTGTCTGTCTGTGTGTCTGTCTGTGGTATCCTAAACGAATGGACCGATTTCGATGGGGTTTTTTGTTTGAAAGCTGACGTAATCGAGATGGTTCTTAGATATATTTGATAAAATATGTTCGTTTGTTTAATATTTATTTTATTATGATAAATTATATAGTTCTTTAGGTATCTCTCTTTCAACCTCTCAGGTGGTTAATCAGTCAGTGAAACAAAAAAAAAAAAAAAATGCGCAAAAAATCCGATTTTGTTTTATATATCAGGACTATTTTATTTAAACTTTGTTATATGTATTGTTTGAGTGCAGTGCCCTAACAGGGTTTCATGTTGGAACTACTTTTAGACTGTAAGAACTATTGTAACACATGAAAGCATGAAATAAATAAATAAATAAATAAATACAAAATGCGCTAATGCTGATGAAGTTTGTATGGGAACTCAACATTTTTTTTCGTATTTTGACCTATGTTCCTTGGGAAAGTTGTTCAGTTTCATGGACTGATTAACCACCCGAGAGGTTGAAAGAGCCCTGTAGAGCCCAAAGCCCTGTAGAGTTATTCAATGAGTCAATTGAGAGAACTAAAAACAATCTATGGTTTCGCAGGCCCGGCCCCTATAATAAAAATAACTAACATAAAACCGCGATGGAGGAGTTTGATTTTATCAAAATTTCCAAAAAAACCACATCTCAGATGTGACTCATTTCATAATCGGGTTATCCCTGACTACACCCGTTGTTGCAATATGTGATGACGATGTTTTACACAATACTAAAAATACGTAAGGATAATCTGTTTTTGAGGAAATTTCCTGTTTCCTGTGTGTACAGTCAAGAGTAGGGCGTGATGGACAGTTGAAGTATGATTTTGAGTCTTAAGCGAACGATATAAGAACGGTAGAAGTCCAAAGTGTCCTTACCCCATGATATTCGCCTCTAAATCTATTTCCACATTTAAGTCAAAACTTTATAAACACTGCCTTGAAAACTGCCATTAGTGCTTGTTTAAGTTCTCCTTTTATTCGCTGTGCTTGTAGATATAGTATATGTATAAGTATATATATTTATATTTATATAAGTAGTCATATATGTATATATAATGTGGTATATGTAGTTATTTATTTATTTAAGTACACATTGTCTATTTATATATTATAACCTATATACATAATTATTCCATTAGTCTATTATTTTCTGTAAGTATTACTCTGCACTACTCTCGACTTCGTAAAGTTGTCCCTAAAACAAGGGTTGCCTGGAAGAGATTGCTCTTAGCGATAAGGCCGCCTTTGCGCACTTTTGTTTAGTTAAGTATGTAAAACTTTTTTTTGTGACTGTGTGCAATAAAGAATTTCTATCTATCTATCTAAAGTGTCAAGTTTAGTGTGTTCTTATACTCACACCTCTCTATTTCATACCTGGGCGGGGTAGACAGAGCATAAAATGGTCATAGAACAACTTGGCCGTACCTATATCATAATCAAATTAATCTTACTGTCTTATCTTATTTATGTAGACCAATGTGTCCCACAGCTGGGCAAAGACCTCACTCCCCTTTCTCCACAACTCACTATCTAGCTCAGGGGTTCCCAACGTTTTAACCTATGAGCCTCATCTAACGTTGAGCTAAAATCCTACGCCCCCTCTAGGGGCTGAAACATAAGAAAATTAAACAAACAATGATAAAGTGATAAAAATGAGGCTATTTATTTTTATTCATATGACAATAGAATTTTAATGTACCTTTTGTTTTTACGAGTATATGCAGTTAACCTGAACAGTTTCTTCTCTATTATTTTATGACTCGTAGCGTGGAGAACGGATACAACAAAAATTAATCAATTGAGTTTAGTAATTTTTTTTAATAGGCAGAAATCAGTGACCTCTGCGCCCCCCTTGGAACCGCTCGACGCCCCCCAAGGGGGGCGCGCCTCACTGGTTGGGAAACCCTGATCTAGCTGGAGCTATTTTCCTAAATTTAATTTTTATGATTGCCCCTCGGCGGGGACGTATATGAGCTGGCAAATGAAGATTGTATGTTACCTAAAAATTATAAAATAAAATATTAGGGGTTTAGTGGTTCTCTCGGCCTCTGATCTAGGTTATTTTTAAGAGCCAAGAGACAGTCGGAGGGCCGGATAGTGACCTAAGCTATTTTACTACGTGAAAAAGCCACGTTCGAAAAGCTAGCATACAAGTTGTTTCAAAGATACAAAATAAGAAAAAATAGTTCTAAAGTTTTATTTTATTTTATTATAAGATGGGTGAACTCTTAACCTCAATCTTGACCATAAAGGTCATAATTGGTTTGTCCTAAAATAAGTTTACTGACACCATGTTGTCCCTATGATTAATTTTAAATAAATTCAAACGAAATTTGATGAATTTTAATAAAAAATCTAAATGCGCAGTTTTATTTATTTTAAGTAAAGCGTGTGTCATGTTTTCTAATATGTCAATCATGTCAAAGAATCCTTGACTTTAAGCATGACTAATTGACTACCCGCGCAACTGATTACTAGTGTTGCGACCACTTCACTTCTGAATTTAATGTTGAACTTTTTTTAATGTTGAATTGGTTTTTTTTTAATTATTATAATATGGGTTAACTCTTGACCTCAATCTTGACCATAAGGTCAAAGATGAGGTCGACGATGGAGCGAGTTAACCCAGAAAATGCCTATAAAGGCACTGGTACTCCTACGCACCGACGGCACACAGCAAGCTGTTTGGCGTCGGACTTCGGTAGGAGGGTGGTCGCGAACCAGACGGCCCTTTACAGAGCCTACCACACCGCATGAGACCATAGGACGACACCTCAGATCCAGAAAAAAATGAAGTGTCGTTGCCGGGGATGGATTACTAGGAGGCAGGTTTCATTTGTGTTTCCTTAGTCGCCTCTTACGACACCCACGGAAAGAGATGGGGTGGTGTTATTCTCAACCGATCACCACACAGTTACTAGCTTTTCGCCCGAGACTTCGTTCCCGTGGAATTTTTTTGTCAATTTTTAATAGTTATTCTGCTATTCGGGACAGAGACAAATACAACATATAAAAAAAACATGAAACTCGGAGCCGTCCTCGAGTTAAACATTAAGATTTTGAAACAACTTGTATATATAAATTAAATAAATACATTTGTTAGAATGTAGTCGTAAGGATTTGTACCGACCTCGAGCCAAGGCCGAAATTTGTATGGATGCTTCGGAAGAAGAAACTTATTGATTTTCCTTACAATTTCTACGGAATAACTTTAAAATTAAAAGTTTCGTAAAACCCCTGACATGTAGGGCCTTACCACAAAAAGTACAATTAAAACTTAGGCGAAGTTTAAAACCGGCCTAAAAAAGTCAGTTTAAGACATTGTTTAAGTGGTGTTGTGTGGTAAAGCACAGTCGTTGCTTATACTAACTCTTAAACGGCGTAACAAATATTTAAAAAAAAAATTCAATCGAATTTCGAACCTCGTCCTTTTTTGAAGTCGGTTAAAAATGGTCAGTACCGTCACCAGCGCCATAGAGACGTCATTAATTAATACTACCTATGATTCTAGCACAGCGGAATTTTTACACTAATTGGTAGAGAACGGTCGTCCAACAATCCCAACCATACTTCACGCTGCTTAACCTCACTTATCGACCAGGGCCCCGATTCTGTAACTTAAGTTGTGTGTCGATGAAATGGAGGCCATTTTATCTATTCAGGTGGCGAAATTGGGAACTATTTAATTTTCATATACTTGCTGACAACCACCCTGACCAGCGGCGCCACCCCTAACCTAACGTAAAGTTGCAAACTACCTAGCAACTGGAAATTCAGTTGGCGGTGGCGACACCAGTCAAAGCAGCCGTCATTAGATGTATGAAATTTGGACAGTTCCCAATTTCACCACCTGAACAGATAAAATGGCCTCCATTCCATTGACACACAACTTAAGTTACAGAATCGGGGCCCTGCCGATTATACTACGGTGTCGTAGTGAATGAAATAAAAAAATCAGGGATTCCGTAAGGGTAACGTGGCTCGTAAACGTAAGGGTTTGTCTCAGGGGTGGCTTGACATGTCATAAGTCTTGTCCGACAAGTTTTCTTACGGTTTTTTTATATTATTTCCACATTTGTTTTGTTTTTCAACCCCGGTGTTATAAGTTTGTTGTGCGTATTCTGTGTGTCTGTCTGTGGCATCGTAGCTCCTGAACGAATGGACCGATTTTAATGAAATTATTTTTTTTTGAAAGCTGACGTAATCGAGATGGTTCTTAGCTATATTTTATGAAAATTGATTAAGCCTTTTATAACAAGCGATGTATATCGGGGGTGGTATATTTTTTTTTATTTCAGAGATATTGTGTCTTGTTAGCAAGACTGCACCTTTGCGAATAGGCGAAGTTAAAACAACTAATCAGTTCTATGACTTACTATAAGACATATTCTAAATCTTCTTCTTCCTAGCGCTTAGTCCCGTTTCTCATTCGGGGTACGCTTGACCATGATCCAGGGTTTGGCAGATCAAGTTATTACAGTGGAGCGACTGCCACCTGACCTCCGTGACCCTGCTAACAGGGGAACCTGACCGGATTGGGTGATTCTTACACATTCAGTCTCCTGAATGTGTAGGTTTCCTTACGATGTTTTCCCTCACCTTAAGAGCATCGGTTAGTGTGCAACTAATGTGTAACTATAAGACATATCCTAAATGTTCTGTGAAATAAAGATTTTTATTATTTATTATGAGATGGGTTAACTCTTGAACCCAATCTTGACCAAGGTCATAGATGAGATCGACGATGGAGCAAGTTAACCCAGAAAATGCCAATTAAGGCACTGGTACTCCCACGCACCGATGGAACACAGCAAGCTGTTTGGCGCCGGACTTCGGTAGGAATGGTCGCGAACCAGACGGCCCTTTACAGAGCCTACCACACCGCATGAGACCATAGAACGCCACCTCAGATTGAAAAGAAAACTGAGGTGTCGTTTCCTAAGATGGATTTCTAGGAGGCAGGTCTCATTTTTGTTTCCTTAGTCGCTTCTTACGACACCCACGGAAAGAGATGGGGTGATGTTATTCTCGACTGATCACCACACGGCGAAAAAAAACTGATAATTTGACTTTTTCTTGTTACTTTTTGTGATAAAACAGTTTTGTGTTAACCCGAAGAAAGACATACAACGGTATTTTAATTATAATTAATAAATATTCTCGGAAAATACACAACACCATCTATAAACTAAAAAGGCTTGTACTTTGAGAACTAGATAACTGGGCCCCAGGTCGATGGCATGGTCGCCAATTTATCTGTCCAGGTGGTGAAATTGAGAACTATCCAAATTTCATACATCTAATGACGGCTGCTTTGACACCGCCAACTGACACCACACAGACCGAGTTCCGTCATCGCCGGCGAGGACCTTCGTCGCGTACACCATCACCTCTGCCCCGATTCGCAATAACGGTACGTACCCGGCCGCTTCTCTCCACTAACGTATGTCTGACTCCCCTCTCCCAGCAACGCCCTAAGCCGAGGTTCGAGCCCCACCCTTAGGCCTGTTACTTAAAATTTTTGGGCTGAGAGCCATCTGCGCTCGCCACTTGCTCGGTGAAACTGTCAAGGCCATCAGCGGCCAACAGTATAATCATTTAAATAAAAAGAATTTTCAGTTGCTAGGTAGTTCGCAACTTTACGTTCGGTTGGCGGTGGCGCTGCTGGTCGGGGTGGTTATCAGCAAATATATGAAAATTAAATGAAAATGAAAAATAGTTTATTTTCGTTTACAGAGTATTGTAGGTAGCTCAGTGGATGGAGCCTCCTTTTAAGCAAGTGATGTGCCTGTACCAGGAGACTCCGCTCTTCCATAACAACTTATAGTAACAGACAAATAAACTTAACTAACTAAACTCAACCAAACAATTTGGCTGTGTGTGTGCATCCACGGAAATAGTCACAGTATTGAGGTCGGTAATAGCAGTTCTCAAGCAATTCTCAATCTAGTTCTCAATTTCGCCACCTGAACAGGTAAAATGACCTCCATTCCATCGACACACAACTTTAGTTACAGAATCGGAGCCCTGATATTATATTTGTATCCGTTTTATTGCATGTTATCCTTATTATAATATACTGGGCATAGTATAATTACAAATAACAAACAATACTAGAATTAGCATTGCAAATGCAGTCAACCCGCTTTGGGCCAGCGTGGTGGACTATGGCCTAAATCCCTTTCGTGTTTCGAAGGGAGGCCCGTGCCCCTCGGTGGGGACATATAGGGCTGGTAAGAAGATATCTTATGTTTTTACCTTTGTTCCTGATTATGTGTTCAAAAGCATAACAATGTAGGTTTTATTGATAATCCGTAAGTAGTTAAAAAGTAAAATCAAGCGGGCCCGCTTAGAATGTGCCAGCCAACTCTTCCCAGACATACTGTAGAAGCCGTAAGTCGGACGTGAGGGTTTTGCTGTATCGTGGGTGAAAGGCTGACACCCTTTCACCACTATAGTCAAGTATGTGGCGAACTTGGCTAACCCTGGTGTCAGAGTTTTCAAACCACACAAGGGCCTCTGACTGGTTTTAACGATTGTAGTCAATGGGCAACAGCCGGGACCGACAGCTAAACGTACCTTTCGAAGCACGGAAATTTGATGAATTGCCACTTTGGTCACCCATCAAGTTCTATGCCTCTGTGTACGTTGCTTAACCTCACTGATCGGTTCAGATCAGCAAGCAGCCAGCGCTTTTTTTAGGTATTAGTATTAGTACCTTCTAGTACTCATGTATCTTCTAATAACCCTCAAAATGAATGTCAATTGTTGCGTCAAGTGGTTCTAGAACCGCATGACGTTCTGCCTACCCTGTAAGGGATTAAAGTCACCTGTAGGCACACTTATTAGATTTAAGCCCATATCAGTTTCAACTAATACTTTTTAAGGAGATTAACTTCGTCGCTACTCGTTAAAATTAAGCGTTATAAGAGAGTTATAAGTTTCTGTTAAGAGTTTTAACTTAAAGGTGGTTTAATGTTACAGTTTATATGAATTGGTATTTTTTTTACGTCTCCAAGGGCACGGGCCTCCCTTCTAAACACGAAGGGGATTAATGCCATAGTCCACCACGCTGGCCCAATGCGGGTTGGTGGACCGCTCGTCTTTCGAAAACGAATTTTCTTAGACCTGTGGGTTTCATCATGATGTTTTTCTTCACTGAGATATTAATTAATGATAAATCTGTACATAAATCCCGGTTGCCTGGAAGAAATTGCTCTATAGCAATAAGGCCGCCGGATTGTACACTACATCATGAACATTTGTTTTTGTTTAATGTTATGTTTTATGGTTTTTTTTATGTGCAATAAAGAGTATTGTATTGTATTGTATAAATCCGAAAAGACGAATTTAGTGGTACAGGCCCGCACCAGGATCTGAACCCGCAACCTGCCGGTTACAAGTCTGACTCATTACCAACTGGGCTATCACCGCAAATATGAATATTCAACGATATTCAAGTATTTGTGAGAAGTCTAGGTATTAATGTTTGAACGGTTTTACAATGAATTGGGGTAACCTGATGTGGTGGCCTCTGTACAAAGCCTTGCTTAGTTTGGGGTTAGATGGTGCTTAGTGAGAGATGTCTAAGTATACGTATAAACTCATTTAGTATCTTTTTTATTCACACATTCTCCAAAACTGTATAAAATGCTCTAAACCAGCGTGCATAGCAAAAGAAACCGAATAAATCTTACCCTGCCTTAATCTATAGTTAGATATACTCCTAACTAACAAACTACCCTCTATCTGCAATCCGGCTAAGTTAAAAATAGCCCCTATTATGCCAGTTCCCTGCCGGCCAGCGGGCAATTTCTTTTGGCCGGCATACACGTCATCGCTCCCCTCAATAAATGAAATTTAACAGAATGAGGGAAAAAAATCAATAGCAACACTAGCGAAGTCACTGGCTATCCGATATAGTGCCCTTCTAATTTAGTGTTACGATAAAAACAATATATTGCATGTGTGCGTGACAACTCACACACATGCGTATCCGAACACACGTACATGTCATACAGAACTAAAATATTCATAGCATTATGAACGCACCCTTATATAAGTATCAATAATTCAGTTTTTGAACGAAACTTTTGATAATTTTATAATCTGTAGAGTACTTACGGATAGAGTAGACGTCAAATGTTCTGGTAGTTGAGCATCCTATTCGCAGTCGGCTGAGAGGTCATCGAACCCACCAACAAACACACAGTCCGCCATATTGAAATTCAAACGTCAAATTTTAAATTCCAAAACCGCCAACTGTCATCGAAACTTGCTGTCAAACTTAATTTTTCAATCAGATGTTCAGATATTTATTGTAAAGTCCGGAAAGTTGTAATTATACGCCTATCTAAAACACTTTTGTTGTATAAAACGGTATAAAAATATTAAAATTATGAACGATGGAAAACTTGTAAAATGAAAACGAAATATAAATATATATTATTAATAGGAAACGTACTAGCGGCTCAGTGTTCGAGCGCCTACTGCCTTAAAATTTTTGGGTATAAAAACATGCTACAATAGCCCCCTCTGGGGAAAACGGTCTTGATACTTGGGGGTGCGGAACTTTTCACTGATATCAGGAAATGGGTAAGGTCATACGCTGTTTTGAGCTCTATTAGGATTATAATAGGATTTAATTTGAAGATAGGAATTGATTTGAAATAAAAAAAGTGAAATTTTAATTAAAAATCAACGTAATTAAGATTTCCATAAAAACAAGGTATTTTTAAACAGTTATTAAAAATTCTTGCGACATTTATACAAGGTGTTTCAAAAAAACCCAAAAAAAAGAAATTCAAAAAATTTAATTTTAAAAGTGAAATAGTCGCAACTCTGGTAATCACTTGCACGGTTTGACATCTTTCAAAATGAAAGTTTCATATAATTAATATGACATACTTGTCATATTTGTAATAGAGCTGCGCAATAAGCTAAATTAAAATTAATTTTGAAATATCTATTTTTTTGGGTTTTTTTGAAACACCTTGTACAGTCAAAATTTTCTGTAAGAGCATATGCAAAAGCTATATACTTTTGCACTTTCAGTTCTTTTATAAAGAGTCCGTAAGTATATGAGAGATTACTTTTAAATAGTTAGCGAATCATCCCACTAAGCTGAACAACTTTCCTAAGGGAACATAGGTCGTATTATGAAGAAACAATTTCGCTTCTTCATACAACTTCAGCGATCAGCTGATTACCTTAGTACGAGGAATCGTCATTTTTCCTGAGAATGTTGAATGGGTTCTTTGGGGAAAGTTCGTATAACCTGAATCACTTTAAAGATCGAGAATACAAACACATCTTTCTATTCTTTCTCCAGGTCTTCATTGTGGTCAGGAGCGAACGGATTTAAAAATAAAAAGTTTTTTTTTGTAACAGCATTTCGCCCGGGACTTCGTTCCCGTAGCCTATATGTTTATCCAGAGTGTCAACTTGGTGTAGCAGTTTGAGCGTGAAAGAGTAACAAACATCCTTACATACAAACTTTCGCGTTTATAATATTAGTAAGGATAAAACGAATTTCACTTTCACTGAAAAAGTAAAAGTAAAACCGCAAGTATCAAGACCTTCCGATCGCGGTATATTTCTGCGTGTGTGCGTGTGGAGGTGGGTGGTGGGGGCTGTGGGCGAAATTTTTCGTTTTTCGCCTACTTTTCCGTCCCGCTCTAGTTTTTCGTCTCCCTCGTTTTTTCTTCACTCGCTTTCTTCCTAGTGCCCCACCACATGTGTGCCGGTACAGGGTAGGCTAGGCATGCAGAGTCTGCTCGCGTTTCCGGTTTAATTTTGACAGGTTTTGTGGAGTTACAATAAGTTTGATGTTCTATTTACTACAACAAATACTAATGGTTTTTCAAAATGGCTGAAATGTGATATTTTTTAAGTTTTCAACCCCCATGGCACGGCAATTTAAAAACAATTCCAAAAGCTGAATCGATAGAAAATCCATGTAATTATCGAATCAGCAAATTAGACGAGAATAGGTTTAGTAATGCGACCTGAAAAGGAGAAGATCGGGACAGACATCCGGACACGAAAGAATTTTTTCCCAAACTGAAACGGAGACGCTTCGCGCTCGCTCGGCCAATTGCTTGCATTTCGTCCATAACTTCATCCAATTTCGATAACTTCCATGTTATTCTTAATATTTACTGTAAAGTATCGAAATCTTTTGAAAATTCTGTTAAAAAAACACAAAAATCCATTTATTAGTTTTTTCGTAAAATAATGATAATATATTGACATCCAATTATTCTCTCACAATGTTACATTGTCACGAAGTCTATGGTATTATAAAATCAACTTGTATCTATAGCAACTACTATCAATATCTATAGTAAAACATGGCAAAATTTAAGGTTTTGCTTTATTTCTAAGTAATTTTTATGATACGATGCGTGCTGCTGCGTTCTTGCCGCTTATGTCTGTCATTACACTGTTATTTATAAGTGGGGACCTCTCATTGGCCCTTTGTTGCTTAATTTCGTTTTTAAAACAATTGCATGAGCTGTTGGTCTTTCTAAAATTAAAAAAATAAATAACAATTATGCTAATATTAAAACGATGAAATGTAGTCAAAATAATTTTAATTGAAAGAAGGCCTTGAAGAATAACAGGAATTAATTTTGTAAATAGTCTCTGTATTGTTACGGTACTCTGTGTCCGCGGCGGCGCCCGCCCTCGCTCCGCGGCGGCGCCTTACTGCTATACAGGGCGCTCCGAAAATTTATTTTAATAGTTATTTTATTTTTTTGAAGAATTTATTATCTTCAGCCTGTATAATTCCACTGGTGGACGATGAATTGTCTCTTTTTTCTTTTAAGGGATTTTTAAGTACATAAAAAAAGAGTTTTTTGTGAAAATTCCTTGTAAAAAAGTACTTATATGCTAGAAAGGATCAATTTAGGTTTTTTTGGAAATCGACTTTTTAAGTCGAAAATCGGTAGATTCGTTTTCGGGAAACTACATTACATACTGGGTGGTAAGTAATGAATGAATTTGAATTAGTTAGCGACTCAAAACTGAATAACTTTCAGGCAAAAATACAAAAAAATTACAAAACTTTGTACGGGAAGTCGAAGTATTTTTTTTTGAGAGTCGTTAATCCTCTTAAGTTTCGATTGCCAATACCTCATATAATATAGGTACCTTCAGGGCTTTAGGTAAATCTCTTTCAACCTCTCGGGTGGTTAATCAGTCCAAGAAACTGAACAACTTCCCCAAGGAACATAGATCAAAATACGAAAAAAAAATGTTGATCTCCCATACAAAATGCGCTATAATATGCTGATGAAGTTTGTATGACAACTAAAAAATTTTTTTCGTATTTTGACCTATGTTCCTTGGGGAAGTTGTTCAGTTTCTTGGACTGATTAACCACCCGAAAGGTTGAAAGAGATTTATCTAAAGTCCTGTATAAATATACCTACAATTTTTTTTAAATAAACTAGCTGGGGACTGTACCTTTGAGTGAGTTCGATGTTGTATTTACTTACTTTAAAAAAATATATATATCTCAAGAGGTAACCGAAATAAATTATAATCAGATAGAAGATTACATTCAATCACCAGCTTTTCATAATACCAATTTTGCTCAATATCTTGCCTACAGGAATGAAAAACAAGAATTTCAGCGCAAAATTCGCATAGAAACAACTCCAAGGCCTCACCAAAATTTACCCCCTGTAGTTCCAGAACAGAACTAGGAAACGAGGGGGTAAGTACACACCCCTCCCAGGGAGGGGGCCGTACATGGCAAATACGCGAAAGCAATAGGACTTTTAAAAATTCTCCAGAAATATGATTTATGTGTTGACGGGCGCGCCTCCTCTCTCCTTCAAGGACGGGCCTGATTCGATTTTTAAAACCCGGGGCCGTCTTTTTAAAGATTTTCCCGCGCGATGCTACATTGTTTTTGTTTTAAATTGAACCAGCCAGCACTGAGCCGTTCTAAATTCAAATGCATTAGATTCTTTTGTGAGCAAGAAGTTTCGTTATTAGAAACGGAAAATCTAGGTCGGTTGTTATTTTATAGCTTGTATTGTAACACCCCACTGACTGTTGAGTTGACAATTTTAACATACATCGCTGTTTTTTTTTCATATTCATGTTTTTTCTTCAGTGGAAACTCCATAGTACAAAAGCAATGTATTACAAATCGTAGTTTCGAATTGATGGATTACTACCTGAGATATAATTTTTGTATAGACTTTAATTTTTCCCCATGAAACTGAACAAAAAAAAATTTTGAAAAAAAATAACTAATGCAAAAATAAAAATTTTAATCGCTGAAGTTCTATAGAGTGGATAATTTTTTTTCATATTTCGACCTATATTCCTTGGGATAAGTTGTTCAGTTTGATGAGGAGAAACTACCTCCATACCAAATTTTATCAAAATTGGTCGGGCCGTTTGAGCGTGAAAGAGTAACAAAACTAACAAACATCCATACATCCATACTCTATTCATCCATATAATTTCTGGAATCACTGATGCTCTGCCTACCCCGATAGGGATTATAGGCGGGGGTGTATGTATGTATGTGTATGTGTATTCTGATATCAAAAGAAATATACTCAAGTATTAATTGTTATTCGACGGCCGGTTTGGTCGAGTGGTAGTGACGCTGCCACTTGATCAGCGAGTTCTGGGTTCGATCCCCAGTCGGGGCAAGCATTTGTGTAAAAAGCAGATGTTTGTTCTCGGGTCATGGGTGTTTGTGTTTGTCTTTATGTGTGTTCCGAGGGACCCACGACACAAGGGAAAACCTTAGTGTAGACCTTTGAGTGTGTAGCGTTGATTTATTTTTTATTTATTCGCAGTGATAGCCCAGTTGGGAATGAGTCATGAAAAAATAAATAAAAAATCGTTAATTTGTAACCGGAACATTTTGGGTTCAAATCCTGGTGCGGGCCTGTATCACTAAATTTGTCTTTTCGGATTTACGTACCGATTTTTCGTTAATTATCTTTTGCTCAGCTTGCTCTTACGCCGTATGGTGATCGGTTAAGAATAACACCACCCCATCTCTTTCCGTGGGTGACGTAAGAGGCGACTAAGGAAACACAAATGAGACCTGCCTCCTAGTAATCCATCTTAGGCACCGACACCTCAGTTTGTTTTCAATCTGAGGTGGCGTCCTATGGTCTCATGCGGTGTGGTAGGCTCTGTAAAGAGCCGTCTGGTTCGCAACCACCCTCCTACCGAAGTCCGACGCCAAACAGCTTGCTGTGTTCCGTCGGCGTGTGGGAGTACCAGTGCCTTAATAGTTATTTTCTAGGTTAACTCGCTTCATCGTCGACCTCATCTTTTACCTTGGTCAAGATTGGGGTCAAGAATTGACCGATCTCATAATAAAAAAATTAAAAAAAGTGAAGGAAAACATCGTGATCAAACCTGCACGTCTAAGAAATTTTTTTTTCGGAAGACGAGCGGTCCACCAACCGGCATTGGGCCAGCGTGGTGGACTATTGCCGAAATTCACTTCGTGTTTCGAAGGAAGGCCCGTGCCCCTCGGTGGGGACGTATATGGGCTGATAAAAGATGAATTATACGAGTATTTTTCCAATACATTTTAGGTTAGCTTCCGCTAACTTCGAAACTTGATATTCTCGTGACAATATGTAAGTATGTACATAAATGACAAGCGATAACAAAAGGTGTATGGATCAACTTACCTTGTTACTTTTACCTAAACAAAGACCGTATTATACTATTAATAACAAATTTCTACGGAAAAATAACCTAAATAACGTTAATAACAAAAATAAGGTCATCTAAGCTTTAGGTATCTCTCTCACAACCTCTCGTAGCCACCCAAAAAAAAATTTTGAGTTCCCATTCACTATATAGCGCATTTTGTATGGGAGATTTTTTTTCGTATTTTGACCAATGTTCCTTGGGAATGTTGTTCAGTTTCATGGACTGATTAACCACCCGAGAGGTTGAAAGATAGATACCTAAAGCCCTGTTTATATAAAAATGAATCTCTATTTCCCTTGGTTATCGCATCACGCGTGAACGGATGGAAAAATTTCGCTAATTATTTTTTGTTGTATTTATTATTGTCAGAAGGTTTTTATGAATGAAAAAATTAGGAAAGTTGAGCGGAACATTAGAAAATTTTATGCGTCATTTAATTAACCTTTTTATAAGGCACGGCACGGCACTTCGAAATTTTAATTAGCATTGCCCCCTATGCTCTCAGCTTCTAGTATTACTATTACATAGGAGGCAATGATTATACCATTTTGCCGTGCCGTTTTCGATTCGAATTATAAAAAGGCCCATTATATGAATAACTAGCACCCAGTTCGGGACTTTGTTCCCGTGGGAATTCGGGAAAATTATGTAGCCTATGTTACTCAGGGATAATGTAGCATCCTAATGGTAAAAGAATTTTTGAAATCGGTTCAGTAGCTTCGGAGCCTATTCGTTACAAACAAAAATACAAATCTTTCCTCTTTATAATATTAGTATAGAAAATAACGAATGGGTTTGTTCTTGACCACAATCCAGCTCAGGGGCGAAGATATAGTTGAGGATATAGCAAGCTCACCCAGAAGATGCCTATTCACTCGAACGTTAAAGAGACTCGGGTTGTATGAGCTCGGAAACACAGACGCAGGCAGAAAAGTCTTGGCCCTAAAAAGTTGATATTTGGCACTTAAATTCCTTTTATAACATAGGCAAGGAATTAGGAAGTCATTTATGATATTACCACGGGAACGAAGTCCCGGTAGTCATTAAATAAAAATGATTAAAAACAAATGCACAGACATCATGTCTATTGATACTATAACAACTGAAAAAAAAGTGTTAAATACTTAGGATAATTTTAAATTAATTAGCGAAACTTTAAGAGGTGATTGTCCCTATGAAACTGAACAACTTTCCCCTACGAAACCCTTTTGATATTCTTTAAGGCAACTACAGCACCCGATAAAGGCAGCACACATAGGAATAGTGCCATCTCCGTCTCTCAACAGGCCTGGGCCGGCAGTGCGAACAGTGTCGATACACGAAGTTTACGGACTACGAAAGCGTGCGTGCGTAAAAACATGTTCGAAAGTTAGAAAAATTAGATTTATGGAAAGGTAACAGCTTAAATCGAAAAATACGTTAACTACTTATCGAGAGTGTTCAATCACGAACATTTTGATAGCAAATTCAAGTTCCTGTGTGCATTTTACTATCGTTTTTACAGCTTAAAAGATACACAATATTGGTATTTAGAGGTGACTTTGTGAGCTTTTTCTATCGAACCAAAAGTGCTGAATCATGTTTTCAGCAAACTACTTATTTAGTTTATGTCCTGAATATTACCGTAGTATTTTTTTCTTCGATTTAATGCAGTGCGTCATGCTTATCTACGCATCATAAAATCGTAATTTAGGTGATGTAGTCGCCGCCTTCGCGCGCCAAATGCACACATGGTGTGCGTATTACTATCGCAAGCGGCGAGACAATCGCGCGACGGGTTAAGATTTTTTAACTTTGTTTTACGATTTCTATCTTTAAACTGACGCCTATAATCCCTTTTGGGGTAGACAGAACGTCATGCGGCTCTGGAACCACTTGACGCTATATTGACATTCATTTTGAGGGTTGTTTGATGGAATATGAGTTTATTGGTGATAGGTTGTCATCCTTTCGCTCACAATACAGCAAACTGTATTGTACCTTCGCGTCACACTTACTGACTTTTACAGTATACCTGGGAAGAGTAGGCAGCGGGCACATTCTAAGTCTTTTTATTTTTATTTTTTATTATAAGATGGGTATAATAAGATGGGACCATAAGGTCAAAGATGAGGTCTTTGGCAAGCTGTTTGGCGTCGGACTTCGGTAGGAGGGTGGTCGCGAACCAGACGGCCCTTTACAGAGCCTACCACACCGCATGAGACCATAGGACGACACCCCAGATTCAGAAAAAAATGAAGTGTCGTTGCCTGGGATGGATTACTAGGAGGCAGGTCTCATTTGTGTTTCCTTAGTCGCCTCTTACGACACCCACGGAAAGAGATGGGGTGGTGTTATTCTCAACCGACCACCACACGGTCTTTACAATTTGTTATGATATGATACAAATATTTCTCGCTCGTTTCCTGGCCATACGAGCCGGGTCCTGTGCTCCCAAGACGGCTGTTTGCCCTCTTTTCACATGACAGATACACATCTGAAAAAATATGAAATAGAAAAATTTGAAATTAAAATAAAGTGAAAAACAAAAGAATAAGTTAAATTTCGATTTTGTATTTATTGGTTTAAACACAATGACGTCATTTTAAAAAGCTACGTGTAAAAACGTTTCTAACATTGATGAAATTACCAAAAGAAATTTTCAACCCTAACATGCGTAGCTTTGCACTTTTTTTCCTCATAATGCGAAACTTTACAGGTTGACTCTGCCTATGAAACTTAAAATAGTTCTTAAGGAACCTAACAGACAGACAGACAGACAGACAAAGAATTTATTCATTGCTTTAAAACACACACACAACATTCAAAACAGTCAGAAGTACAAATACACATTAAAGGTTACAGAGTTATTCTAGTGTTGTGTAACTAAAATTCCCCTTTCCTTACATAAGATCGCTCAACTAGTAAGCGATCTTAGGAGTTGAAACAGTCTACTTTCCTATTTCGACACTTTCCTATTTCGACTACTTTCCTATTTCGACTACTTTCCTATTTCGACTACTTTCCTACTTCGTCTACTTGTCTACTCCGTCTACTTTCCTACTTCGTCTACTTGGGGACCATCCATAAATTACGTCACACGTTAAGGGGAGGGGAGGGGGTCGACTAAGTGTGACATTGTGTGACATAAGTTTCGTGACGTCACATTTCAAAATGTGTTATGAGTATCAAAACGCGTAAACTTTTAACGACAAACTTAACCTTCTCCGTCCCAAGCACTCTTTTTACGTTTTTACTTTGGTTGAGACAATGAATTTTGAGTTCCCAAAAAAATAACAACTCTATTAAGTACTGCTTTTATTAGAAAATTACAAAAAATGGAAAATATGCAAAATATGTGACGTCACGCTAGGGAGGGGGGAGTCCTACAAATGTGACCAGCTGTGATATGGAGGGGGGAGTGGCAAAAAATCATGAAATTCGTGTGACGTAATTTATAGATGGTCCCTTGTCTACTCGTCTACTTTCTTATTTCGCCATGACAGAAATCGGCCGGGAGCACATCATCATCATCATCAGCTAGAAAGCGAAACTTTTTGTACCTGTCTTTTTTTTAAAATGAACCATCTAATTTCCACGAAAGTCTGCAATTCAGGTTGTTAATTGTAAGGTTGTAGCGCTCGTAGCCCAGTGGCGCTGGCTGATCTCAACCGATCAGTGAGGTTAAGAAACGTAATTAGAGGCAGGGAACCTGATGGGTGACCAAAATGGCAATTTATCACGAGCGTTTCCGTGCTTCGGAGGCATTTTAAGCTGTCGGTCTCGGCTGTTGTCGATTGACTACAGTCGTTAAAACCAAGTCAGATGCCATTGTGCGGTTTGAAAACTCTGACACCAGGGTTAACCAAGTTCGCCACACACTGACTATACCTACACGATAAGAAGAAGAAGTTGTAAGGTTGTAATCAATCTTTTAAATTAAGTGTGTTTAAACACCCCAACATTTTTACAGTCTTTTGTTTTTTATGTCAGATGGCTCTCTTCCTGAACGACCGCTGAAGCGGCAATTTGTAAAGTTTTATTTTAATTAATATAAGTGTTCAAGTTCATCTTGTGTTTCCTTTGGCTGCACCAGCAATAACAACAGTTCATCAGCTCACACGCTATCAGTGTGTGTGAGTTGTTAATTATTATTATAAGCCCTGATAGCCCTGATGAGCGGTGATAGCCCAGTTGGTAATGAGCTAGACTTGTAATCCGAAGGTCGTGGTTTCAAATCCTGGTGCGGGCCTGTACCACTAAATTCTTCTTTTCGGATTTATGTACGGATTTCTAATTATCACTTGCTCAGCGGTGAAGGAAAACATCGTGATGAAACCCGCCCGTCCAAGAAAATTCATTTTCGAAAGACGAGCGGTCCACCAATCCGCATTGGGCCAGCGTGGTGGACTATGGCCTAAAAATCCCCTTCATGTTTCGAAGGGAGGCCCGTGCCCCTCGGTGGGGACGTATATGGGCTGGTAAGATTATAAGCCCTATTGTATTGGCATTTTTCAAATTAACTATAAATCTGCCGAAAATATTTAAAAAAAATGATAAGACTTATTTTGACGCCAGTGTTGTAGCCCCACACGACCAATCCCTCCCGTTCCCAGGGTGGCTGTTCCCACTTTAAAGTACATTGCGTGGTGCCCTATATTTTATCGTTATGCCGTTTTTGCATAGTGAGCTTTTTCAGTTATCCTCGCAAAGATTATTGCAAACAGACATAGAGTTAAAAGAACTAATGTAGTTCAGTAATCCCTACTAATATACACATCAACACTGTCTAGGGATATTCCACGATTTTTCATACAAAAGAGGTATGTTTGAGAAGCTATAAAAACATACTCGAGATACATGGTGGACTATAATTTTCAGACGAACAAGTGCTAAGCCTGAATTTCAAATTTTAGTCAATAAATTTTGTTTTACTTGAAATTTGTGAAAACGTGACGAAAATAAAAAAAAGAATTGCGTAAATTCGACCATTTTCATATAAAAAGCAGGCTAAAAGTGCATTTTCATATTCGTTTCCGTCACGTTTTCACAAATTTCAAGTAAAGCAAAAATTTTTGACTAGAATTGAGAATTCAACTTTAGCACTTGCTAATCTGAAAATTATAGTCCTCCATGTATCTCGAGTATGCTTTTATAGCTTCTCAAACAGACCTCTTTTGTGTGAAAAATCGTGCAATATCCCTATACCGTGTTGATGTGTGTATTATAAATGCTAAAGTAACTCTGTCTGTTACGCTTTAACGCCTAAACTACTTAACCAATTTTGATGAAATTTGGCACAGAGATAGATTAGACCTTAGGAGAGGACAGGACACTTTATCCCACAGCTGGGCATGATATAACCCGTAGTCCACGCGGGCGGAGCTGCGTGCGGAAAGCTAGTTTGACATATTTTATGTAACATCTTTTAACTTATCTATATAAATAAAAACAATGTTAGTGTATGTCTGTCCTCTATGCACTCCTTCTTATCGTGTAGTGTGGATATAATCAAACGTGTGGTGAACTTGACTAACCCTGTGGTGTCAGAGTTTTTAGATCGCCAAACTGACTTGGCTTAACGACTGTAGTCAACAACGACAACAGCCGGGACCGATAGCTTAACGTGCCCTCCGAAGCACGGAAACGCTCGTGATAAATTGTCACTTCACCCAGTAAGTTCCCTGCCTCTGTGTCCGTTGCTTAACCGCACTGATTGGAGCACGGAACGCACTCCTAACATCGGATTATGATGAAACTTTGGGCTTAGCACAAAAAGGTAAAAAAAAAACTGTAGTATTGGTTTTTTGGGGAGAGTTCTTCAGTTTCATGATGAGTTCCCGTCTAAGTTTCACTAACCATAGTTTAGTATTATATTATCTGTGCCATAGTTTTTGTACTCGATACGAAAAAAAAATTAAATCTAATCTCCACACTTTCACCCATTTTTTCATTTTATTATAGCAATAAGGAAATTTCCAACTGCCGACATAAAGACGACAGAGTGGAAAACACAGTTATCGAACCCGCTACCCGCTGGCAGGCTGCCAACTGCCTAAAGATCGAATTACCAGTCGGCTAGAGCCTCCATGAACCCCCCCCCACTTTCTTTTCCTTCCTTAGATACATTTTTGAGATGGAAAATATTTATCAAGTACCAGCTTTCCGCCCGGGACTTCGTTTCTGTATGAATTTGGGGAAATTATGTAGCCTATGTGTTAATCCAGGGTGTCAGCTACCTCCATACCAAATTTTATGAAAATTGGTCCAGCCGTTTGAGCGTGAAAGAGGAACAAATATCCATACGTACATCCATACGTACAAACTCGCGTTTATAATAATTGATTAGTAGGAAGAAGAGGATAATTTAAATTATTATTTTAATAAAAATAATGTCTCATAACTAAAACTACAAAAAAATATTTATTGCGTTAAACAGAGGCAAATGAACATTTGTTATACATTTATTATTTATTTAAACAAAAAAAATATTTTCTTTAAAGGAACACTACGTTTACTTCATCCATGACCTTAACCGATAGTGTATTATTGTAAAGATACCCTCATCTTAAAAAAGGTCCGAATATCTGTGAATGTGAATCTGTGAATGGATCCGATCACTCTGAGATGTAAACTAAAGGGAGGAATCAGAAGGACAGGCCTTTTCAGGTACAGAGGCCAGCGCATCAGGTTACTCCATTTTTATTGTAAAACCGCTCTTGTCACAACAGCACAGAGTGCACGCGTGTGGTAACCTGAGTTGTGGCCGTCCCATACAAACTGAATAAAGATAATTCTCATTTCAGTAACCAGTTACCTCTATGGATAACGGGTTTTATCCCTTTAATTATAAAAAAAAATAGGATTATGATTTTGGCAACTGAAAAAGAATAACCTAACAAATATAAGTTCAAATATTAAATTGTAGATAAATATGTCTAAAATTAAGTAATTTTATAGCCCCGACATTTATCGCTTGTAACTCTTAAGGCGACTACAGCACCAGATAAAGGCAGCACACATAGGAATAGTCACATCTCCGTCTCTCAACAGGCCTGGGCCGGCAGTGCGAACAGTGTCGATACACGAAGTTTACGGACTATAAAAGCGTGCGTGCGTAAAAACAAGTTCGAAAGTTAGAAAAATGAGATTTATGGAAAGGTAACAGCTTAAATCGAAAAATGCGTTAACTGCTTAGCGATAGTGTTCAATCACGAACATTTTGATAGCAAATTCCAGTTCCTGTGTGCATTTTACTATCGTTTTTACAGCTAAAAAGATACACAATATTGGGTATTTAGAGGTGACTTTGTGAGCTTTTTCTATCGAACCAAAAGTGCTGAATCATGTTTTCAGCAAACTACTTATCTAGTTTATGTCCTGAATATTACCGTAGTATTTTTTTTCTTCGATTTAATGCAGTGCGTCATGCTTATCTACGCATCATAAAATCGTAATTTAGGTGCTTTAGTCGCCTTAAGCAGCAGTTTGAATACGATGATAATAGCGCGCGTAATGCGCCGCGGTCCTATGTCAACATGTCAACATTGACAACGCTAGAGGGCGAGCAAGCCTTTGCGCGGGACCCTCGCGCAATCAAAGTGAAGTTTCAGCGTCATTCGAGTGGCGCGTCGCGCTGAAGAGTTAGTCGCCATCGTGCTCGAGCTGCAGCTGAACTTACTGTTTCGAAAATAATTTTCCACGTCAAAAACGTAAGAGTCACCGACTTCAATCCCAAAAAGACAATTTTTTCGAGAGTTTCCCTCAATTTCTTCAGGATTCCACCATCAGATCCTGGTTTCCTTACCATGAGACCACCCTTGGGATACTCCCTCAACAAAAAAAGAATAATCAAAATCGGTTCATAAACGACGAAGATAACTTCGTGGATAACCACGGACATACATAAAAAAAAATATACGGTCGAATTGAGAAACCTCCTCCTTTTTTGAAGTCGGTTAAAAAAGAAGAGTAATCGCGTACCAAACACACAAAAAAAACATTCGAAATAAGAACCTATCCTCCTTTTCTGAAGTCGATTAATAATAATAATAAATACACGTTTACAAACATGTTTAAAATTCAGTTCACAGCCGACCGCAAACCTTTTAAGTCATACTTAACCACAATAATAAACCTTTGAGTACTATTGGAGCGCGCAACCACAAGACACACACACCATGTATGTGAGTCGATAATAGAAACTTCTAGAAATTTTTAACTTTAAGGTTGGTTATGGATGGATGAAATAAAATGAAACATCCTACTATCTTTACTAATAAGTATAATCATTATAAATGTAAGTTTGTTTGTTACGCTTTCACGCCTAAACTACTGAACCGATTCATTAGAAATTTGGTATAGAGATAAATTAGACCTTGAGGAATACTATTATTTTATCCCACAGCTGGGCACGATATAACCTGTAGTCCACGCGGACGGAGCCGCGGGCGGAAAGATAGTAATGATATAAATGCGAAAGTAACTCTTGTCTATCTGTCTGTAACGCTTTCACGTCTAAACTACCAAAGCGATTGTGATGAAATTTGGTACAGAGATAGATTAGACCTTGGGAAAGGATATAGGCTAAATTTTATTCCTCAACTGGGCACGATATGGTAAACTAGCTAGTTTACCATAATTGAAAAAGGCATTCACACTATAAAAATAATTGTCAACTAAAATAAAAATAAAATAAAATAATGTTTATTAATAAAACGGCAGTTTACAAAAAATATACACAAAACACGATCTTAAGATACAAAGTGTTCAACTGCTTTCTTGTTTCATGTATCATGTAATATGTATCGCAGGCTATCGCAGGGGACAAAATCGATCATAATTTATGTAGGAATTTATAGTTAATCTTTCGTACGTAACAATTTGTACAAGTACGTAATGTCAGAATACAGAATCCCACATGATGCCGGGACTTCCCGTGAGAATTTCGTAAAATGATTTTGTTATTACTTGCCTTCATTATAAAAGGAACCTTAAGACCAAAATTCAGCTTTCTAGAACTCATTTCATCTTTCTAGGTCTAGGAATCATCAGATAAGAAATTTTTTATATCACTATAAGAACTTTTAAATAAAAACTGCTACTTTACTATTAATGAAACCACGATTGATAACTTCCTACAATGAAAGTTATACAAGTGATTAAATAACAGCCGCACACCCATCCAAGTAGTTTTAGTAATAGTGTAAATAATATAGTAGATAGTTATAAATAAAAATATGTTTTAAGTCAAATTGTATTAAGGCGACTACAGCACCCGGTAAAGGCAGCACACATAGGAATAGTGCCATCTCCGTCTCTCAACAGGCCTGGTCCGGCAGTGCGAACAGTGTCGATACGCGAAGTTTACGGACTATGAAAGCGTGCGTGCGTAAAAATATGTTCGAAAGTTAGAAAAATGAGATTTATGGAAAGGTAACAGCTTAAATCGAAAAATGCGTTAACTACTTATCGAGAGTGTTCAATCACGAACATTTTGATAGCAAATTCAAGTTCCTGTGTGCATTTTACTATCGTTTTTACAGCTTAAAAGATACACAATATTGGGTATTTAGAGGTGACTTTGTGAGCTTTTTCTAACGAACCAAAAGTGCTGAATCATGTTTTCAGCAAACTACTTATCTAGTTTATGTCCTGAATATTACCGTAGTATTTTTTTCTTCGATTTAATGCAGTGCGTCATGCTTATCTACGCATCATAAAATCGTAATTTAGGTGCTGTAGTCGCCTTAAAATTTGAAAATTATTTGCTGTGCCCTCACCGGGTTTCATATTTGAATTTTGTATTATGTTAGTAAGACCTTGTTCACAATATGCAAATGCAAATAAACGATTGGGTATGAACGAATGAGTATTGAAGGATTGAGCATTGAACGATTGAGCATTGAGGAATCAGTGAGTCAGGCTCAAAATTTCCTTTTACAACGTACGCAAGAAAAGGAGTTGACGAAATTACCATAGGAATGAAATCCCGGGCATCCTTTAATTATAACATAAGTAAGAATGTTAGGTTTCATCGTTTCCAAGGCAATTTAAAAAAATCCTTTTTTGTGTCGTAGCTGATGCTACGCCGTAGACGTTTCGTAGCCCAAAATCAATTCTCTCTACTTTCAATTTACTTTTTTTCCATTTGTTTACTTTTACTGCGAAGTTATTTATAAAAAACTATATGAATCGCTTAAGAGCGTGTAGAGCCACGCGTAGTTCATTTCGTAGTAGATTTTTTTTTTATTAATTGCTCGACCATTATTCGTTAACTTGAAAAGCCAACTTACTCGTAGTTATGATAGTTTTTCTTTTAATTTAAGATTTTGAAAAGCATTTTTTTGGGGGAAAACTTGGGTCTAGCAAAACTGTATTTTTCTGAATTGAAAAACATTCTCCACTAATCCTTATTATCGATATAGAAAATTCAATTATCTTTATAGATTTTTTTTTATATTTCTGGGCTATTTAATTTTGTTTTACCGTTTGTAAGCGTAATCAATATGTGTAACCGTAAAAAATATTAGCATTGTAGCACCAAGGGCCTCCCAGAAAAACCAAGGAAGGACGGACAGACGGAAATGGCGAAACTGTAAGTGTTTCGTAGTTTACTACGGCAACTAAAAATTTAAATTTTAAAATTGTGATCAATACTATTTGGTTTGGTCGAGCCACTACCGCTGCCTCGTGATCGACGGGTCCTGGGTTTGATTCCCAGTCGGGGCAAACATTTGTGTACAAGACACATGTTTATTCTCGGGTCATGGGTGTTTGTGTCTGTCTTTATGTATGTTCCCACGACAAAGTGAGGGCCTTTGAGTTTTTACATAGCGTTTATTATTATTATTACTGTAAAACTTAATTGTTTAGTTGGAAAAATATAAGTTGGCTAAAAGTCATTTGAAGACTTGAAACATTTTGTTAAACCTTCGCGCGATTCTTGCTTTGTATCGCACATAAACAAACGCGCGACGTGTTTTTTTTTAGGAGCCGGGGGTGAGCTAACTGTGAAGCTGACTGTACCACGCGTTAGGCAATAATGCTCACGAAGTCGCAAGGATGTTTAATGACCTATTAATGGCTGATAATACCACTTTTATGGTTATCTTATCCATAAGTACTAACGACAGCATGGGAGCAGCAGTTTTTAACAGCACAGCCTATATGGGGTGACTCCAAATCAGTTTGCGTAATTCATAACTTATGGGGTGATTCTTCCCTTTGAGACAAAATAAATTATACAAAAAAATACATAAATATTTATTTCCTTTTACATATATAAACTTTACATAAAATCGCTAGATCTGGGGTTCCCAACGTTTTAACCTATGCGCCTCACCTAACGTTGAGCTAAAATCCTACGCCCCCTCTAGGGGCTGAAATTGGGAGTTTATATAAGAAAATTAAACAAACAATGATAAAGTGATAAAAATGAGGGTGTTCATTTTTATTCATATGACAATATAATAGAATCTATTCAATAGATAATCAACTATAAAAAAGTATTTTTTTATAGGCAGAAATCAGGGACCTCTGCGCCCCCTTTGGAACCGCTCGACGCCCCCCAAGGGGGGCGCGCCACACTGGTTGGGAAACCCTGCGCTAGAGCCTCCTTTAAAGCATGTTATATGCTTGTGCCAGGAGACTCCGCTCTTCCAGATTTATTCAAAATATAAAAGAAAATAATAATAGGTAGAAAACATTTTTTTTAAATAAAATTTGGCCATGACAATTTAGGTGTAGCTAGTGTTGATGATATAAGACAGGGGTCACCAATTAATTTCGCTCGGGGTCCGTTTGAAGAAATGAAATAACCATCGCGGTCCGCACAACGTTTTATAGTTTTTTTTTTTTTTAACAAATGTAATTACGGAAATAACAAAGGTATTTCGCAATCCGCGAACTTGTTATCTCGTTACTTCGCCTGGCCGTTTTCGAATTGACGTCAACAATTTGGTGACCCCTGATATAAGATGTGTAATTTCTCCCATATCTTCAAAAAAAAATTACCTATCTCACACTAAGACAATCAGGAGGGCTATGCCACTAATCAATGGCGTCTCGATGTCGGTTGAATGATAAGGTCGCCATTTTATCCGTTCAGGTGACGAAATTGAGAACTATCCAAAGGACGATGGGAAAAAACGTCCCCACTCCGACCAACAGATTTGAAATGTATCTCAAATGAAAGATATCAATGTAGTGATGACTTTTTACTATGGCGACATCCCTCAAATGTGTGGGATATTCTGGGAAAATATTACTTTAATGTTAATATTGATAACAAAAGTAACGGTTCGTTATTTAATAATTCTTTGATTATTACCATATTCATAATATTTTTATTGTTATATTCATATTTATCATCTCAGGTATATATTTAGAACACATATTAAAATATAAACCGATAGGTATTTTAGCAATCTTTAATTATGTGTTATTTCTAAACCCCATGAATTTTGACATTGAACGTAGCTATTAATCTCTTTAAAAATACGTATGAAACTGTCGACATACACAAAAGGTCTGTTGGAGGGTGGGGACGGAGTCCATACATTTTTGCCCATGGTCCTTTCATACATCATACAGCTGCTTTGACTGGTATCGCCACCGCCAACTGAATGTTCAGTTGCAGGTAGTTTGCAATTTTACGTTCGGTTGGCGGTGGCGCTGCTGGTCGGGTGGTTGTCAGCAAAGTATACGAAAATTAAATAATTCTCAATTTCACCACTTGAACAGATAAAATGGCCTCCATTGTCATTCAACTGCCAATGGAACGCCATGGATTGGTGGAATAGTCGGCACTGATTGCTAAGTTGTATTGTGTGGAGACATTTTTTTTTCATATTTCGCCTTATGTTCCTTGGGAAAAGTTGTTCAGTTTCATGGACTGATTAACCACCCGAGAGTAAGAAAGAGAGATACTTAAAGCCCTATATATAAAGCCTGTATATGGCTTCTTACCTTGGACTATCTTGGAACTGAAAAGCAGCTTGAAATTGTTCAGTGAACCCTAAAGAAAGAATCTCACACTCACGCACACAAACACTCACTCACACACACAAGCACACACACACTCAGATACACACACACACACACACACACAAACACACGCATACAGATGGTGAAACTAATTTTATTTTTTAATACATGTTCTAAATTTTTATATAATGATGTTGAACTGAGGGAATGAGCCAGGTAACCCACGACACAGGGAATCCTAGTGTGGGTACCATGAAGCACTGTTTAATTTACTGTATCTTTTTTCTGAATAAATACATTTTTTATTTTTTTTATTTTTTTTTTAAATTGGAGGTCCTGATTCACTGACTCATCAACGCCCAGCCCAAACCCTTAGACCTAGAAAGCTGAAATTTGGCAAAAAGGTGTATTTTATGACGTAGGCGAGCACTAAGAAAGGATTTTTAATTATTTTTAATTGTTTTTAATTATTTTTAATTATTATCGCCAAATAATTTAAGGTAACCCAATGTCATCTACAGACAGCAATCAGGTACATTTTTATTACTTACCAGCATTACTACGTTCCCGTGGGAATCCGGGAAAATTATGTAGCCTATGTTTCTCAGGGATAATGTAGCATCCTAATGGTAAAAGAATTTTTGAAATCGGTCCAGTAGTTTCGGAGCCTATTCGTTACATACAAAAATACAAATCTTTCCTCTTTATAATATTAGAGATATAGATATAGACTAGCTTTCTGCCCGCGGCTCCACCCGCGTGGACTACAGGTTATATCGTGCTCAGTTGTGGGATAAAATGTAGCCTATGTCTTTTCTTAAGGTCTAATCTATCTCTGTGCCAAATTTCACCAAAATCGGTTCAGTAGTTTTGGCGTGAAAGCGTAACAAACAAACTTACGTTCACATTAAATTTATAATATTAGCAGGGATATATAGACATGAATAGGTTACATGTTAATTATTAATTCAATTCAATTCTTAGAATAACTATTAATTATTAAAAAAACAAAATACCCGACTGCACACTAAAAAATATTATTATGTCTTTATCCCGTGGGACTTTTAGGATAAAATGTATCCTATGACACTCCCGTAATCAAGACAAATCTAACGATACCTCATACATCAAAATCCATCAAGCCGTTTAGGCTACAGGAGGTCACAAAGGAAAAGACATACATACATACTTACATACATTGGCAGTCGGGTAAAAATAACGCCCACAACGACGGCCGGTTTGGTCGAGTGGTAGTGACGCTGCCTCTTGATTGGCGGGTCCTGGGTTCGATCCCCAGTCGGAGCAAACATTTGTGTAAAAAGCAGATATTTGTTTTCGGGTCATGGGTGTTTGTGTTTGTCTTTATGTGTGTTCCAAGGGACCCACGACACAAGGGAAAACCTTAGTGTGGGCCTTTGAGTGTGTAGCGTAGCGTAATCGAGATTTTGACAATTTCTGAGTATTTTAATGAATATTAAAATAGGAGAATCACGAAGTCGCCAATATCAAGTAAAGACTCCTTTTACGGGTTGTAGTACGTCGGAGCAGCACTAGCAGGTGAGGATGACGAAGGTGACTCAAGTCTTGATCTATACTTAAGTATCGATTGTCTCTTTCTCTCACTATCAAAATGACAAAGACGACTGCAATTTAAGTATAGATCAGACTCAGCGTTCTGTATAAGGACCTTGGATATAATCTTAACTAAATCTCAAACCAGAAACAAGTTTAATACAAAACCAAACCGCGCCGAAATAAATAATTAAAACCCAAATCAAGCCGGGGTGACGTATTCATTCAGATATAATATTTTTCCTTTTCTAAAACTATCTACTATCTCATTCCCCTTGTTACGCGTGTGTGTATGTGTGTGTGGAAAAATTCGTACTACCCACATTGAACCACCCTCCCCCCCCTCGCTTCACGGTTCTAATTTTTGGGGAATTTGGGGCATATTCGTAAATATGAAATGGAAAAAATATTTCGCGTAACCCTCGATTTTAGACCTTATAATAACAGTGTAAGGTAGAAAATGGAGTGGAGGGTAGTTGGAAAAAAAATTACTTCATATGTCGTCCTTAAGACGGAGCGTAGCGCTTCGTATGTGTGTTCCGGACATAGTACGAGTGGAGTCGAATTTTTTAAATAAATTTTTGGTTTTTTATTTCCTCGTTTTTTCCATGTTGGACTGGAAGTAAAAGAAAAACAGACTTACTGTAAAAGTCAGTAAGTGGGACGCGAGGGTTTTGCTGTATTGTGGGCAAAAGGCTGACCACCTCTCACCTCATACACCATATTTTATCTTGTGACCCTCTGAATGTATGTCAAACGTGAAGTGCTTTTAAACCTTCGCGTCCTTTTTGAACACATGGTGTACGAGATTTGTATCGCACGCGGCGTAAACAAGTAAAGTCAAAAGCACAGAATAAATAACAAAAGTATGTAAAAGTCAAAAGTCAAAAATGTTTATTTCATTTCATAGAACATACAAAGTGCTGCTTGAAAACGTCATAAAAATACATTAGCAAAATCAATATAAATCATTGAGCAAAATAGTGAATTACATTAGCATTTTTGACTTTGCGCCTATTCGCAAAGGTGCAGTCTTCCACAGGAGAAGAATAGACAAGAAACTCCGAGAGTCGCTCTTTTTAAGTCAATCATATACATTTTTTTACTTCTAATTTTAATTGACTTAATATCTGAATAACTCTGGAGCTGAGCAATGTATGTATGTATTTCCTTGTTTTAAGTTTTCCGTTCTGTAAAGGGAAGGGATAGCTACTTTTTCGGGGTTGACGATTATTAAAATTGACTTCATCCATTCTGAAATCCAAGACGGTGGACATGCACTTTATTGAAAATATATTATCGACATGGGTATCGTTTAATTGGCTTTTTGGGCGTACCCAGCAACAAAATGTTTCTATATTTTGGTTTAGAAAATTGGCGAGATTATCAATAGTGAAAGTTATGGGTAAGTAGCTATATACTTTAGTTAGTATACAGGGTGGAATTTTTTAATGCCACCTGGAGGGAAAGTACATCTTAATACTGAATATAGGAAAATTTACACAATTGAACCAATCCTTAACTTTTAAAAAAAGACAAAACTGCATTCAAAAATTATTAAACTGATATGACATATAACTAACATGCATACAATTTAGTATTTTGTAATTTTGTATTGTGTATTTGTGTAAAAAGCAGATGTTAGTTCTCGGGTCATGGGTGTTTGGGTCTGTCTTTATGTGTGTTCCGAGGGACCCACGACACAAGGGAAAACCTTAATGTGGGCCTTTGCGTGTGTAGCGTTTTTTTTTTATCTTTTTTTACTTGCACATTAAAATACAATTATAACATCCTACTAATATTATAAATACGAAACTTTGTGAGGATGTTTGGGTGTTTGTTACTCTTTCACGCTCAAACGGCTAGACCAATTTTGATAAAATTTGGTATGGAGGTAGCTGACACCCTGGATCAACACTTTGGTTACATAATTTTTCCAAATTCCCACGGGAACGAAAATTAATAATTTTGACAATTGCTTCCTCCTCTCCCACAAAATGCAAGCTGGGTCCATCCATGAGCTTGTATAATTTAAATATCAAACACTTTGGAATACAATAAACGATTCACTAGTTAGTAAAACATAGACATAGATAACATTTATTCACTAGACAAAACACAATTAAACAATTAAAAGAAACACAATAAAGTTAATTTGTTAAAGCATATCGTAAAGCATAGCACTACGCATTAAGCATAGCATTAGCGTAAAGATTTTTTTTTAACGTCCAAAAGTAAATGAAACTTCCATATCCAACGACTCCATGGACATCGTATTCCATCACCAAGCAATATATATAGCTCACGCCGTAGCTATGCGAACAAATATATTATATTTTCCTATATGTTCCTCCATCATTTATACTTTATTACTATATATCTGAACAACTATTTATACAAGACTGTTTGTCTCCCAAAGATGTGTGTGTATATGTATATACGTATATATATTGAGGGGGAAACTCAATTAAAGATTTGGCCTCTTATTATGAAAGATTCAGAATTATTATTCTTTTTCTTCCTAGCGACTTGTTTTTCTCATACGGTTGACCGTGATCCAGGATTTGGCAGTTTAGGTCATCTGACCTCCGTGACCCTGTAGAAAGGAACCTGAACGAATTGAATCATGGTGCATTCAGTATACTTTTGACTTATTAGTCATTGACTTAAAGCTATTTTTTACTTTGACTTTGGTTATATCATCGTAATATTGTCAAACCCGTTATATTGTAATTTGACTTAGTAAGATTATAAACTCTCGGTACTTTGTGAACTGCCTCATTTTTTCAAATTGATGAACTTTTTTATAATATTAATGCAACTGAACCTAAAAAAGCCTAACCCAAGCTATAACTTATCAAAATTGTTTCGTAAAATAATTTTACTAAGCCATTTGACGGCCGGTTTTGTCGAGTGGTAGTGGCCCTGCCTCTCGATCGACGGGTCCTGGGTTCGAATCCCAGTCGGGGCAAATATTTGTGTAAAAAGCAGATGTTTGTTCTCGGGTCATGGGTGTTTGTGTCTGTCTTTATGTGTGTTCCAAGGGACCCACGACACAAGGGAAAACCTTAATGTGGGCCTTTGAGTGTATGGCGTTTTATTTATTTATTTATTTTTAATTGTAATATCGCGGGAGATTATAACTTCACTAGTGAATTTGTAATCGGTTTTTAAAATTTTCCGGTGAAAGTTACACAACTACAATCTACATATTCATCACGATGTTTTCCCTCTCCGTAAAAGCAACTGTTAGATCCGTAATTCAGAACGCGACTCAGACTCTGATCTATACTTGAGTAGCAGTCGTCTTTGTCATTTTAAGACAATCAATACTTAAGTATTGATCAAGACTTGAGTCTCCCTCTATAATACGGGCCTCGGTGTGCAACTGATATTATAGCTATTCCAAACCAACTGTCCAATAAATACAAGCCTATTTTGCGGACACGAAACTAGTTCTGCATACATTTTTACATTGATTTGTATTGCACGGGCTGAAAATACAAGTTGATTTTACAAACTTATTATTGCAGTAATATAAATGGTTTTCTATGCAAAGAAGATGGTAAGGGAGTTTTTCAACCGCATTGTTGGTTTTTAATGGTACAGTTGGTTATCATGCTCAAAAAAAAAGTTAGTATATGGCGGCACTGGGGATCGAACTCGATACCTCTCGCTTACGAGACCGACCATCAGCTAAGTATTGCGCCCACGACGCCCGCAGCAGTTATCTGCCTAACCCGATAGGGATTATAGACGTGAGCGTATGTATGTATGTGTAAGCATGTTAAGAACTATAAAACCAAATCAAAATACTTACGTCCGTCGCGCGATTATACCACTTCTAACCAGTTATATGATATTAACATAATAATTACCATATAAAATACGCAATTATTTCTGCAATATTTTATATAATGATAACGACACGCGACACTATAAAATATAATTTATTGTATACTTCCTTATACAGGGCGTAAGGGACAGTTTAGCAAGTACCTACTTAAATAGTGGAATCTAGTGAAACCTTAGTGGAACTATGATCGGCACATCTCTAGCTAAAGAGTTTTCGTTATTTACCTACTTAGGCCGCACCTCGGTATCAGAATTCGAATAATTTAATTTCAAGCAAAAAAATATTAAAAAACATGAAAAAATATATTAAATAAATATATTTGTTCAGTCTTATATTCTTCAGCGCCATCTGCTGACGTCCACAAAAAACTACTAAAAGAACTAGCTAGCCGACTGAGAAAAATAGTATATTCTGTAATTCTGTTCAATTCAATGTGTTTAGTAACTACTCTTTTTAACGCCTTAAAAGTTCAGTTATTATACGTTAGATGGCACTAAACTGGAAAAGGCAAAGTAACAGAGCTTGTAGCTGCAGCTGAATAAAAAGGGATCAAACTCACTATTCACAAAATGTTAGGTAATTATAACATTTAAATATTTCTGATTATTCTTATTTTCTCTCCCTACTCGCCAAGAATGAAAAAAAAATGTGTTCTAAAATTATTTTCAAGAAGAGAACTACTCAACTTGGCGTCTCAAAAGTTCAGCTATTGTACGTCAGATGGCGTTATACTCGAAACAAATTCGTTGGCAATTTTAAACAAAAATACCTACATTTATTGTGAGAAACAGTGCAATGCAACCATGTTATATTGCACTAACGATTAAAATCCTTAACGGGGTAGGCAGAGTTAACAAGGGTATCAGCTGAATCAAGTTATTGGTCTTGTTTTGGAACTCTTAATTATTATTGTTGTGACATACCTCTTAAAGAGTTTCGGAAGCGTTTTTGAGAAGACAGTACCAAATATTTATCCCGAATTTTTTGTAGTAAAAAAAGCAGCTTGCTGTGCTGGTTTTTTTCGACAGTTTTTTTAACCTTTTCACCGCTAAAGTCTGATATATCAGGCGTTTAAGTTTCGTGCCCTCGCCGCCAAAGTCTGGTACTTATATCAGACAAATAAATTTTACCAACTGTATTTTTTCTAATTATTAATGTCGTGGCGTGTGGTGAACGTTTTTGACGAAAACTCTTGTTGTTAAAGGTTAAAATCTAAATAATGTTGTTCTATCCAGAATCCAGACTTTAAGCCTTTTAGCGCCAAGAGTTTTCGTCAAAAACGCCCACCACACCGCCCGCCACGACATCAAAAAATTTAATTATTTTTTTAATGTCGTGGCGTATGGCGTGGCGAACGCTTGGTGAACGATATTAACCTTTTCACCGCCAATCAGACGTTTAAATTTCGTGCCCTCGCCGCCAAGGTCTGATATATCAGACAATATTCTTTTTTTTACTTTAATATCGTTCACCAAGCGTTCGCCATGCGCCACATTAATTTTTTAAAAAATTTTTTGATGCACGAAACTTAAACGTCTGATATATCAGACTTTGGCAGTGAAAAGGTTTTAAATATGGTCGTGCGAGATAGGTATCCTCAGATTAATGAAATCCATTCTGTCCGAATGGATTTCATTAATCTGAGTAGGTATCTCTCGCGTGAATTCTCAAAAAAGCACGTTCTATGATACGATTGATAAGAGTAGGTTATATGGGGGGGGGGGTGGTGATTATAAATTAGCAAAACTTAAAGGGGTGTGGTGTGGTGATATACATTTTCATTATTTCGACCTACTACCTATACTCCTTAGGAAAAGTTGTTCAGCTTCATGAGCCATCCTTAACTTTCGCTTATTTAACGTCACAAAGTAATAACGTCAGTGTGTAAATAAAACAAAGAATTTAAAAAATCAATTTGTACTTTTATTGTATGTACGAATCTCTTACAAATCATAAGTAAATCAGTCTTAATTGGAATTTAGGAGCGAACACAACTATTCAAGAATACTTAAAGGTAAGTTAAAACTAAGAACGAAAAGGAATGGATGTGCAAGTTGACTTGATTTTTTTGCTTAATGCTATAATTAATTAGAGATTGATCTGGAAACTACCTCCAGACTACCAAGCAACTTGCACATCCTACTTTCCAATAAGAACTGTAATACTTGTAGTAATTAAATGCAAAAATCTATCGCCGTTTTTTCTTCTGTGGCGCCTTTTCGTCGACTTCCATTTCTCCATTCGCTTGGCTGTTGTCTTCATCAATCGCTTTACGTCTCACAGGCCCCGTGTGTGTGATTGGAATCACTCTCTCATCCTTTCCTGAAGATATTTTCGGCGCAGTCACAGTTAGAACACCGTCGGATGATAATTTCGATTCTACTGTCTCAGGGTTGCAGTCTTCTGGTAAAGCATAGCGTCTTGTGAACTGTCTTGACACATAGCCATGCTCATCCTTCCTCTCCTCATGTTTTCCTTCAATAATAACATACCCATCAGCTGTTTTCACCGAAATCTCTTCAGGAGAAAAATGCTGCACGTCCAGATTCACCTGGAATTTGTCCTTATCGCTTTTTATTGTAGAACCAACGTCCTTTGTAATGGCTGATAAACTCCTCCAAGGGCGCATATATCGGCGAATCTGTAACGCAGGCCGGTCTAATACGTCCGTCAGGAAGTCTTCGGGAGCAATATCCAGCCCGAAAAGTTGATCTTGAAGTCGCCGAGGGCGCAATTCGTCGAGTAAATACGGTAACAATGCCATTTCTCAAGATTCACACAAGAAAACTTGCAGGAACTTTGAAAACTTGCCGAAAAACCGCTTGGAAAATCGCAGTCGCTTGCACAAAGTCGCTCTGTTCACAATACTTGGCGCTTACGTCGTTACAGCGCGTTTATATTACAAACGAGGGGAACTCTCGAAGTACCTCGAATAATCTAGAGAAAAAACCATCAAAGCGCCACCTAGCGGAGGTTTGCTGAACCTCTTGCTTCGGTAGTGTTCTAGAAATAAAAATCTCTTGACCCAGTTATTTAGTACATCTACTTAACAAGAGAGGTCGCTACGTGTCTCAAATTCAGGTCAATGTTATTTCTCGAAACTGCTCGGAAACTTGGTAGCAAGGTTGCCGGCACACGCGGGCTCGTTTTGCCGGTTATTGTCGAAAATTCTGGCAAAATGCAGTGTATACCTAATACTTTACCTATTATTTTTACCATGCAGCGAAATCGCCTGACTTTAAGGATCTAAAAATAATAAGTTTATTTCCGTACCGGCAGTATTTTATTTATTAAGTATTTCATTTCTATTTAATTTTCGCTCTACATGCAGAACGAACATATTAAAATTTGCCCACTAACTATAGCTCTACGTACTCTTAACGAAATCTCAACCGATATCGACATATTTAATTGCTCATTGGCGGGATTAGCAGAAGCTGTCTTAAACCACTTGACAAAATAATAAATTAAAATTTTAATGTTGTTTAATGATTATTGTTTACTTATACAGTAGGTACTTACCTAAATTACGATTTTATGATGCGTAGATAAGCATGACGCACTGCATTAAATCGAAGAAAAAAATACTACGGTAATAGTATTCAGGACATAAACTAGATACTTAAGTAGTTTAACCTACGACAATTAGGTACTTAGGTATTTTTATCAGATTCTTTTTAGCATTTGACTTAGTTAAAACCCACCGACAAAAAAAGAGGCGTGTTTTAAGTAGGTATGACGTGTGTAAGTAGGTAGGTAGGTGTATATCTGTGTGTCAGTGTGTTAGCATCGTATCTAGCTCCTAAAGGAATGGTCCGATTTCGATGTGGTGTTTCTGTTTGTATGCTCACCCTATTCGAGATGGTTTTTAGCTAGGTAGGTAGGTAATGTAGGTATATTTGATCAAAATTGGTTTAGCCGTTTAGAATTATAGTTATACTTAAGCAATAAGCGTCGGGGTACTTAATGCAAAATTATTAATTTGAGAGTTATTGGAGTTTTTAATTCTAGGTAGGTACCTACTTTTGACTCCATTAAAACCTCGTTATTCTTTTTTTTTTATTGCGTCAAAAGAATACCGTTCCCGCCATGCACACGTAAGCACGTGGTTAATTTTGTTCAGGCCAACACAGCACGCGGCACTGCGTCTCTTTTGTCATTGATTGTAGAATACTGTAGCAAATAAACGAGAAGTATATGGTACCTAATAGTCTGTATTTAGTTGGACTTTTTTGTAATATTTTACATTATATACAAAAGTCGCCATATTAACCAGCAATCAGAGACAACATATAAGTACCTAGACATAAGCTAGACATAGACTAACAAAAATACACCCAAGATAACCGCATCCTTACAGTTAAAAACTGTATGATTTCCGAACATTTTACGAAATAAAACACTCCTAGATAGGTATTCTCCAATATCCAAAATGTCTGCGTTTGACGATATGTTAACAAAACCCTGTTTAAAATAAATAAAGAATAAAAAAAATCTGCGTTTCAATCCGATAGCCATTGGCGTATCTAGGGTTATTTTCTAGGGGGGGCCGCGGGCCTGGCATAAATTAAATGTACTCTAGCTTAATACGCTGTGTATTCAAAAGTAACTAATACTGTATTATAGTATGTAACAATAAGTAAGTATGTAGATTTCTCAGCTGTAGATATTTTTTTTATGATTTTTGTGTGAAGTTATCAGTATTTTGGCATCAATTATAGAATTTCGAATTGGTAGCCCAATATTCTGGGGTGGGCCCTAGACCATACTGGGGTGGGCACGGCCCACCCGGCCCCCCCCCTATATACGCCTATGCCGATAGCACAGTCTGCACAGTGCTGTTTTATGTTGTGCTACGGCTCCATAACCATGAATGATACACCTACAAAGTGAGTTTTTTTAATCTGTCACAATAGGTAGAGATTTCAATTTTCACGAACCAAGTTGGCAGAAAGTCTTTCCTAAATACGATTACCTACATAAATCACTTGATATACTTACAACTATTTAAGAATTGGTAATTTCTATTTCTTATTAACTTTTTTTTTGCATGAGGCATGAGCGTCGCTGCATTCCAAATTCCAATAACCGTCCAGTTTACAATAGTAAACTAATTAAATACCTATTGTAGTACTGTAAACCTCTGTATTGTAGTATTGTGTACTGTATGTCTCTGTGTGCAAATAGAGTATATTGTATTGTACCTAGTAGGTAGTCCTGTAAGCAGTTCTCAGGGTGTTCGGATTCTAAGGAGATAGGAATTCGGATTGGTTGGTTTATGGAGTTTGGATAGGTTGTTTTATGGACTTTAAAAATGAAACTACATACTTATTGATTCAATTATATTATATTGTAAGGAATCACGTTCAATTATTTATTCGTTTTCAATAATGTTGAACTGTAACTAATGGTTGGTAAAACAAAATAAAGAATTTGAATGCTCGTCATACGTAACTTTAGGATTCAGCTCTACTGTAGGCGAGTCAAGAAGCAAGGGAACTACCACCTAAGCGAAGCTGAAGCTGGGTGAACGAATGGAATGCTGTTCGATTGCTACTTTATACGGAGACCTTGATTAACGACATGAACCAAACACAGCAATGTAATCAGCATCAGCTTCGCTTAGATGGTAGCCCCCAGTATAAAATTAATATTCTGCCAAACACAACCCTATAATTACGATCCTAGCTATGGTAAAACTAAAATTGTACAAAAAAATACACCTTTATACTTATCTCAGAGGTAATTTATAGAAGTCAGTTACTATTTACATAGAACGAATCCTAATAATATCATAAACGTGTCAGTTTGTTAAGATGGATGTTTCTTACACATTCACGTAAAACCTACCTAACGGATTTTGTTAAAACTTGTAGTAACGTAGCTTAGACATCACATCGGATTAACACGAATTCTCACGTGAACGAAGCTAGTTAGAAATAACTGGAGAGGTATTTTTGAAACAATAGAATTCCGATTCGCATACGAATTGACAAGATTTGTATGAGATTCTCATGAGAATCTTGTCAATTCGTATGCGAATTGGAATTCTATCGTTTCAAAAATATGGGCCCTGTTCCTTGTGTTAACAAGAGCATAACATGGCTCGCACCACACCGAAATAACGCCCTCGGCCTTGTGAGCAAACTTTATATATTTTTTCGCCTAATTTTACAGCGAACGAGTTTCATTAGGGAACGTGCCCCATACTACGTGACCCATATTTTATCCCCCTCCCCCCCCGTCACCACCCGTAGTATATGCCAAGACCCCCCCCCCGTCCCCCTAAAGTTTTCACGTAGTAGTTATTGATTTTCTAACAAAATCTACTAAACGACTGCACTGCTAATCATCGTTTTCTCTGCCTCAAATCTATCAAAAAAGTAGAAATCTAGGTACTAAAAGTGGTCACGCTGAATCAGGTAACGTCCACATGTGAGTCAATGTTGCCACCTGTGAGTTTAAAAAACACTAAATGGCTGAATGTTGTGCGCCATAATTGAAGGAAAATCTTGCGCTTTTTGAGCTATAAAAAGCGCAAGATTTTCCTGAACGAGTCACTTAGCATGGGTATGTTCCCTTACAGCTATACAACATTTTTAGTACAATTTACATTTCTATCCACAAACACGGGTGAAATAAGCCATCGTTTATTTAAAAAATACAATTTTTAATCATTTGAAATTTCTTCTGGATCTTTAATTTCTATTTTCACCTCTGGATATTCTGGCTCCACTTCAACTTCAATAGAAATTTCATGTTTAACCTTCACATCATTTTCTGTCTCATTATTTTTTGGGTTTACTTCATCATCTTCTACACTAGCCATTGGTTCATCTTTAGAATCATCTTCATCAACTTTCATATCTTTATCATCATCACTAGATATCTCTAAGTCTTCCTCTTTCAAAATTAGATGCATATGTTTGCATTCGCATAGTTTGAGTTGTTTTTTCAATCTTTTGTTTAATTCCCTGAACTCCATGCACCTTTTTGCGAACATGCGGACTTTATTCTGCCTCTTCTTGACCGTCTCTCGAAGTGACGCTATCTGAAGTTTCGCTTTGAATAGTTCTTGCTTTACTCGGGATATTTGTGATTGGATAATTGGGTTTGGATCTAGTTTCGGCTTTGGCTGAAACAATAAGTTAAAGTTTAGGTAACATAATAAATGTAACATTAAGGTATCAAGCTTTCTTCCACGCTAAAGGAGTGAAAGAAAAACATAAATCAAGAAGCATGCCTTGTTTCCAAGAAATAAGTATTAATAAAACGTTTTGAAAGGAAAGTGATTCAAATTGAAGTGATGAATCCATTGTAAATCGTAAAATATACAGGGCTTTAGGTATCTCTCTTTCAACCTCTCGGGTGGTTAATCAATCCATAAAATTGAACAACTTTCCCAAGGAACATATGGGAGATCAAAATTTTTATTTTGTATTTTGACCTATGTTCTTTGGGGAAGTGTTCAGTTTCAAGGACCACGCGAGAGCTTGAAAGAGAGATAGGTACCTACAGCCCTGTATATAGATTGTTTCACAATTTCCACTTTAAAACTTCGCACTGAGCGCTTTTCATTCTATCATATTGCGCACGAATGGGATTCCCTGCCTGCGTCTGATTTTCTGAGTTCATATAACCCGAATCTCTTTAAAGTTCGAGTGAATAGGCTACTTTTGGGTGAGCTTGCTACATCCTCGACGCATCTTTGCCCTTAGACTAGATTGTAGTGAAGAGCAAACCCATTATCAATAAATAAATAAAAACAAGCTAAATGTTTGGAGAAAGAAGAACTTTGGTGGAGATTGATATTTTCCCACAAAAACGAAGTCGCAAACGGTAAGCTAGTAGTTTTAATCTGTTTGTAAATAGCTTTTAATAAACGAAGTGACGTACGAACAGCATTTCAATTTCCATTTTCAAACAATCAGGTTTGCTGCTACAAATCAACAATGCTGCTGAAAAAACTCATTTCACGTACAAAACTCGATCATTTTAGCCGCAAAATAAGTTTGTGCCGGCAACTTGTTTTTACGGTCCGGTCGGTTCGCATTTTTATGTTTTCAAACATGTTCTGAAACCGCAAAATAACTTGGTATGGATTTATAATGTATATGAAGTCGATTCGGAATATAGTTTAGATATGTTATTAAATTCAAAGGTAGTAGCAGTCGCTTTATTCTTCTTATTATCGTGTAGGTATAGTCAAGTGTGTGGCGAACTTGGCTGACCCTGGTGTCAGAGTTTTTAAACCGCACAATAGCCTCTGACTTGGTTTTAATGACCTTAGTCAATCGACAACAGTTTGCTGTACCCTCCGAAGCATGGAAACGCTCGTTATAAATTGCCACTTTGGTCACCCATCAAAACATGCAACAAGATCCTTCGCTATTAATGAGGCAGGGAACCTGATGGGTGACCAAAATAGCAATTTATCACGAGCGTTTCCGTGCTTCGGAGGGCACGTTAAGCTGTCGGTCCCGGCTGTTGTTGATTGACTACAGTCGTTAAGACCAAGTCAGAGGCCATTGTGCGGTTTAAAAACTCTGACACCAGGGTTAGCCAAGTTCGCCACATACTTGACAGTATCTACATGAAGAAGGAAGGAAGGAATGATGGGCCATCATTGATCGTTTTTTTTCCCACATATTAGGTAGTTTAACTCTCACCAGGGTTATCCATCTAATAACCCTCACCATTTGTGTCAAACGTGGCATTAAGTGGTTTTCTAGAACTACTGATGCTCTGCCTACCCCGTTAGGGATTACAGGCGTGAGCGTATGTAGGTATGTGTATGTGTAGGTGTAGTTTATTGATACCACTACCCTTCCAGTGTTTATGAGTAGGGCGAGACAAGTAAGGCACCGTTTATACATGTCACCGTAAGATCATGAACTTCGTAAGTTTATAATATTACTCGCGAGATTATAAACTATAGAAAAATTGAGAATTGTTCACTGTTATCAACAGTTCACAATTTAACTTATTATTTTCCATTAGTTTATAATCTCACTGCCAGAAACCGTGAAATTATACACTGGCATGAAGCTTGCACGGAGCGGAACGCACTTTGCACGGTGATTGGTTGAATGTATTGTGACCCTGCCTCGCCGCCATCTTTAGCTGTCATCCGAACAAATAGAGTTGAAAAAGTATTAAAGTGGACACAGTGAAAAAATTAAAAACCTGGAATGGACGAGTGAGAAAATTCAAAGTATGTTTAATAGATTTATTTATAAAATACAATGTGAAAGTTTTGTATTAAGTTTTATCTTGCGAGTTTATTTTTGTTTGATTAAATTCCTAATCGTAATAAGAATTTTTGTTTTTGTTTTTGAGTTATTTATTATAAAGATACCTAAATCTTTTAAAAAATAACAATATTGTGATATTTATTTTCTTACATCACGTAAAATAGTTATTGATTATGATGTCAAATCAAAACATTGAATGTGCCTTTTATTTTAGACTCCGTTTTTAAACTCTATGGACACAACGAGCGATCGACCAATCAGGGACGGTCCTCAATTTCACGAGTGATTAAAACCGTCAGATTGTGAACCTGCTCGTTCTTTCATTCGTTCAAAATAGGTTCGTTCATAATTTCACGGTTTCTGGCGGTGAGATTATAAACAAACGGAAAATAATAAGTTAAAATGTGAACTCTTGATACAGTTCACAATTTTCCGATAGTTTATAATCTCGCGAGTAAGTTCATGAAGCAAAGGTGTTTTTGTCGAAAATATAAGCACGATGAGACATCCGTCGCCTCAAGTCGGAGCGACAGACGAAATAACCTTTGCTCCGTAGCTGTTAAGATTCATTTTACGTTGCGTCGCCGCGCCACGTCCCTTGTATAGGTATATAAACAGCGCCTAAGAATTGTCTCTTTGTCCTGAATAGGCAAAATGAATCTAGATTGGAAGGTAAGACATGAGTGCCGCTAACCACCGGTTAAAAGCCATTTGGCAGTTCGAAAACTCTGACATTAGATTTTCTCAAGTTTGCCACGTATTCGAGCTTATCTATGTACATTTGAATGTGTGGCCCTTAATCCTAGGATGAAAACTCCGAGAGATTCGTTCAGTGATGGATAAAAGACTTCATATTTGCATATTGAAATCATTTGTGACGCAATAGTTCAAGAATTATTGGCAAAAAAGTATGGGCCACACAACCAAATGCCTGCGAATCTCAGTAATGAAAATAAGATGAACCGGTTGACGGAGCCCCAATTTTATCATTAACATCTACAGTAACTCATAAAAAAATCGGTTCCGGCTATAAATCAACCCAAAAAACCTAATACTTTGGAAAATATTTACATTTATTTATGGGCCACAGGATTACGTAGGGCCCACTTCATATCTGGTAAACCAGCAGCCCGAGATAACAATAAACGACGCTGGCTCTATCACATATAATATGTGACAGCATATAGCGGCAAAAATCTTATTATGAAACTCTCATCAGAGAGAAAAACGTGAATCAAATTCTGAAGCATTTGGATGGGTGGATCACGTTCAAAACCTTCTGCTTCAGCCAATACTGCGTCACATAAGTTACGAAGGTGTTACAAATGAAGAGAATTTCCGTTACTGAAGGTGAGTATTAAAAAAAATGCAAAACATTCAGTATTTTAGGAGATATAGAGGTTTCATTTTTGTATGGAAAATTCGTCGGGGTGACAATGATGTAAGGAATCTTTTTCAGGACAGGAAAATTATATTATGGTGGTGATTTATGACCATGTTAAAAGCATGATTCGTCGTACAAATAAAAAATAATAATAAAAATCCATTTTATTTATCCAGCATAGTACAGTCAAGAGCAGGTCACGCTTTACACTACCAATGCTACTCTTTTCAACTGGACACTGGTGTATGATTTAAGTACAAAGGAGAGTCATAAGTAACAAACTCGATTTTTGAAATAAGTATTTATCCCAACATTTTTTATTCATTGTTACTCTAATTCACGATTTTAATACAAAAATGAAACCTCGATATCTCCTAAAATACTGAATGTTTTGCATTTTTTTAATACTCACCTTCAGTAACGGAAATTCTCTTCATTTGTAACACCTTCGCAACTTATGTGACACAGTATTGGCTGAAGAAGAAGGTTTTGAACGTGATCCACCCATCCAAATGCTTCAGAATTTGATTCACGTTTTTCTCTCTGATGAGAGTTTCTTAAGAAGATTTTTGCCGCTATATGCTGTCACATATTATATGTGATAGAGCCAGCGTCGTTTATTTTTATCTCGGGCTGCTGGTTTACCAGATATGACGTGGGCCCTACGTAATCCTGTGGCCCATAAATAAATGTAAATATTTTCCAAAGTATTAGGTTTTTTGGGTTGATTTATAGCCGGAACCGATTTTTTTATGAGTTACTGTAGATGTTAATGATAAAATTGGGGCTCCGTCAACCGGTTCATCTTATTTTCATTACTGAGAATCGCAGGCATTTGGTTGTGTGGCCCATACTTTTTTGCCAATAATTCTTGAACTATTGCGTCACAAATGATTTCAATATGCAAATATGAAGTCTTTTATCCATCACTGAACGAATCTCTCATGTACATTTGGATGTGTGGCCCTTAATCCTAGGATGAAAACTCCGAGAGATTCGTTCAGTGATGGATAAAAGACTTCATATTTGCATATTGAAATCATTTGTGACGCAATAGTTCAAGAATTATTGGCAAAAAAGTATGGGCCATACAACCAAATGCCTGCGATTCTCAGTAATGAAAATAAGATGAACCGGTTGACGGAGCCCCAATTTTATCATTAACATCTACAGTAACTCATAAAAAAATCGGTTCTGGCTATAAATCAACCCAAAAAACCTAATACTTTGGAAAATATTTACATTTATTTATGGGCCACAGGATTACGTAGGGCCCACTTCATATCTGGTAAACCAGCAGCCCGAGATAAAAATGAACGACGCTGGCTCTATCACATATAATATGTGACAGCATATAGCGGCAAAAATCTTCTTAAGAAACTCTCATCAGAGAGAAAAACGTGAATCAAATTCTGAAGCATTTGGATGGGTGGATCACGTTCAAAACCTTCTTCTTCAGCCAATACTGCGTCACATACGTTGCGAAGGTGTTACAAATGAAGAGAATTTCCGTTACTGAAGGTGAGTATTAAAAAAAATGCAAAACATTCAATATTTTAGGAGATATCGAGGTTTCATTTTTGTATTAAAATCGTGAATTAGGGTAACAATGAATAAAAAATGTTGGGATAAATACTTATTCCAAAAATCGAGTTTGTTACTTATGACTCTCCTTTGTACTTAAATCATACACCAGTGTCCAGTTGAAAAGAGTAGCATTGGTAGTGTAAAGCGTGACCAGCTCTTGACTGTACTATGCTGGATAAATAAAATGGATTTATTATTATTATTATTTATTTATACGACGAACCATGCTTTTAACATGGTCATAAATCACCACCATAATATAATTTTCCTGTCCTGAAAAAGATTCCTTACATGATGTAAGGATATCTCCTAAAATACTGAATGTTTTTCATTTTTTTTAATACTCACCTTCAGTAACGGAAATTCTCTTCATTTGTAACACCTTCGCAACTTATGTGACGCAGTATTGGCTGAAGCAGAAGGTTTTGAACGTGATCCACCCATCCAAATGCTTCAGAATTTGATTCACGTTTTTCTCTCTGATGAGAGTTTCTTAAGAAGATTTTTGCCGCTATATGCTGTCACATATTATATGTGATAGAGCCAGCGTCATTAATTTTTATCTCGGGCTGCTGGTTTACCAGATATGAAGTGGGCCCTACGTAATCCTGTGGCCCATAAATAAATGTAAATATTTTCCAAAGTATTAGGTTTTTTGGGTTGATTTATAGCCGGAACCGATTTTTTTATGAGTTACTGTAGATGTTAATGATAAAATTGGGGCTCCGTCAACCGGTTCATCTTATTTTCATTACTGAGAATCGCAGGCATTTGGTTGTGTGGCCCATACTTTTTTGCCAATAATTCTTGAACTATTGCGTCACAAATGATTTCAATATGCAAATATGAAGTCTTTTATCCATCACTGAACGAATCTCTCGGAGTTTTCATCCTAGGATTAAGGGCCACACATCCAAATGTACATGCTTATCTACTTAACAAAAATAACAAGAAGTCTATGAATATTAAATAACATAAAGAATGATTGCTATAGATAACATTTATAGACTTCATGAAACGAAACACGGTTAGTTCTACAAATCTAATGCACTGCTTGACAGCTCCAACGGCACTTCACTTTAAAAATATATAAATCCATAGAAAATAAGAAAATTTGTAATGCGATTAAAAAGAGCACCCTCAGAGTTTCTTGCCTGTTCTTCCCTGGGGAAGACTGCACCTTTGCGAACAGGCGTAGAGTCAGTAGGATCAAAAGAACGAATGCGTATGTATGTATTTAAATGTATGTTTGTATGTATTTTATGTAATCTTGACTTGTTTTAAAAGTGGCATCCTAAAAATCCTAAATGTAAAATAAAGATTTTTCCTATTCTATACTTGTACTTACATCAGTCGGTATAGCAGTTTTTGACAAGAATAATCTTCCGGCCCCAGTCCTGAGTTTGTCTTTGTCGTCAAAGTGTAATGAGCAAATGTAAACACTTTCCTTCTTCGGTTTCCAAAAGGGATCTCCCCGATTGTTCCGGACGAATTCCGTCCATTCTTCTTTTCTGTCACCTTTGGGGAAGCTGGAAACATACAGACAATATATGCGCTATTTTACACAAGCTACGTAACGCGGCGACGTTGCGAATAGAGCCATTCAGAATTGAATTTTATACATTTCATAATGAGAATTTAGAATACGTCGCTCGCACCACGCAGCGCTGTACCGCGCGGCGTGCCGCGGCGGCGGCGGCGTTCTCACAATCTTTTCATGTAATATTAGCATTCCGCTCGGGATTTCGTTCCCGTGGGGATTCGGGAAAATTATGTAGCCTATGTTACTCAGGGATAATGTAGCATTCTAATGGTGAAAGAATTTTTGAAATCGGTCCAGTTGTTTCGGAGCCTATTCGTTACATACAAAAATACAAATCTTTCCTCTTTATAATATTGATATAGCAATAGAATTCAATTTTGAGTGGCTCTATTCGCAACGTCGCGTCGCGGTCTGAACTGACCCTAACAGCTACGGAGCAAAGGTAAAAACCTTTTGTCCGTCGCTCCGTCTTCAGGCTGCGGATGTCTCATGTTCCGTAGCTATTAAGATTCCTTTTGCGTTTCCTTGATCGCTGCGTCGCCGCGCCTCGTCACTTGTATATAAACAGCGCATAAGACTGTGTCAGAACTGCTTAAGAGTTGTCTGAACAATCTCATGATAGGTAATTGTACCTACTTATTTATTAAAATACCACAGTAGTTTCTTGAGGCAATGAGAAAGAGACAGAACATGCCCAGCTTTACATCACGAATCAGGCGACGCATACGCGAGCAAAAGGTTTGAAGTTATAAACTGGAGACTGTCTCCGGAAGCAATGATCTTAGTTTCTTGGATCAAGAATAATCTAACTAATCTTTGCATAGAAGAACTTTAGATAGGTGAGAATATGTACAAGGCCAACAGCACATCATGCTATCCAAAACTGTCAAATTTCTTCGATCGATTTTCAATTTTATCTCAAAGCTATAGAGTTTACTATCCATTGAGGAAATTTGTCAGTTTGTGGTAACCTGATGTGCTGTTGACTGTGCATTTCATGAATATTCCGTCAATTTTCTAGCGTTGCTGACCAGAGACACAATTTTGACAGCAAAAATCCTCTAAGAGTCCTTTTCTTCAGTGATGATGAAGAAAACAAGAAAACATTTCGCAACAATGTGTTTCCTGACTGTATTTAATACTTAACTTTCCACTTAGTACTTCGTTTCCTTTGGCAATATCATGTAGCCTATATGTGTTATTTTTATATACAAAGATTCATCAAAATCCTTTCTGAAGTTTTTGCGTGACGAAGCCAGCAATATCAGTCCATCCAATGCTGTGTTCTCTTACAATTATTGGAGCAGTTACTAATTTATTTGTGAAAGTTTTTTATGTTGTAAAATGACTCTATGTTGGAGATCCTAAATCCTCACAAACTTTCATATTTACATTATTAGACGGATAGCGAAATAGAGATTAGTGCGCCTTCTAAACTTTCAATATAGTCTATGGCTATGATATAGAGAAATGGCGACCAAAACTCGCAACGAATCAATTTAAAAACAAACCGAGCTATTTTACATGAGTATTTACATTAAGTTTCATCGTAAATTAAACTTACCGGTGAAATGTAATCCCCATATTCTTGAAGTTTGTTTTTTTAGAGTCGCTTGCGCAATTCTTTAATATACATTCAGGCATTTTTATTTTTTTAGTATTTAAAACGTGTTGTCTCTACGCCATCTAGTGACGTACTGAAGCAAGTTGCGACGGTGGAGACCACAAACCGTGCGGAATTACCGGCGTTGAATTCAAATTAGATTGTGTCTGCATGGAAAATAAACCAAATGGACCGCAAAAACAAGTTTGTTTCACAAAGTTATGTCTGCGATCAATACGGCTGGCTTTATACGTAGTTGGAACAAGTACCTAGTACTACTAATACAAAGTGCTACTATTTAATATTAATCTCACATAATTCCACGTCAAAAACGTAAGAGTCACCGACTTCAATACCAAAAAGACATTTTTTCCGAGAGTTTCCCTCAATTTCTTCAGGATTCCACCATCAGATAAATAAAAAAATAAACTCTACACACTCAAAGGCCCACACTAAGGTTTTCCCTTGTGTAGATCCTGGTTTCCGTACCATGGGACCACCCTTGGGATACTCCCTTTCCAACAAAAAAAGAATAATCAAAATCGGTTCATAAACGACGAAGTTATCCGCGGACATACATTAAAAATAAAAAATATATATATACGGTCGAATTGAGAAACTTCCTCCTTTTTTGAAGTCGGTTAAAAATATAAAAAAAACAGAATTGGTTTTGCTTTTTTTTTTTGTTAAATTTATCCCTTTCGGGAAAGGCAAAGGAAACTATGTCCATACAGCCATGTCTTCAGTGAAAAATCTTCTTTCTTCAACTTAACCTAAGCCCTAAGCTCCTCATGTTCTGCGTAAAACCGGATAGCGTCTGTTTTACGAAAACTGCCGGCGAGAAGCACAACCGCGAGGATCTTTGTCGGTACCAAACGGAGCAGAAACACTGTTATCACTTGAATTTTTCATCACTACACGAATTTTAGTCAATTTACTGCATAATACACTATCACTATTACACATTAAACAACTTTTTCACGCCGAAAACGAAAATTCAATTGACAAAGCAACCGCTCACGCCGATTGCACGCCGAGTTCCCGCCAAAGACCAGAATTGGTTTTGCTTGAAGTGCTAGTTTTTGACACTGTTTCTTTGTTTTTTTTTATGAGAAAGAAGATTGATTGTGATCAGAGGTAAAAAATATGACGTTATGAAACCCATGTAAAAACCAGTGGGATACAAGAGTTTTGCTGTTGGGTGGATAAGTATATCACCACTATACGAGTACTTACTCATATTCTAGATTAGATTCATTTATTTCACATTATCAATTCCAGTTACAATATTATGTCTAAAGCAATGTCAAAGTATAATTTGATAGTCAAAATTACAATAATTAATATAATAAGTATAATAAGTATAATAATAACATTCATCTACATTATGTAGATGTTTTCAGTCATTTATATGTCATAGATGAATACAAAAATGTAAAAAAAAATCTATCTAATAACCCTAGTACGAATATCAATTGTAGCGTAAAATAGTTTCAGTTTCAGAACCACATGACGTTCTGCCTACTCCGTAAGGCATTATAAGCGTGAGTGTATGTTTGTATGTATTTATGATTAAGTTTTCGATTGGAGCGCGGTTCACCCACCCCCATTGACAGCGCCAGCGTGGAGAACTGTGCCTGGTGGTCTAAACTTCTTTTACAATTTCAAAGCGAGGCTGTGCCCCTCAGTGGGGAAGTAAGTATATCGGCTGATCTTCTTCTTATCATGAACGTATAGTCAAGTGTGTCGCGAATTTGACTAACCCTGGTGACAGAGTTTTCAAACCGCCAAATGGCCTCACACTTGGTATTAAGGACTGTAGTCAATCGACAACAGGTTTAACGTGTCCCCCGAAGCACGGAAACGCTCGTGATAAATTACCAATTTGGTCACCCATCCTCCCTGCCCCTGTGTACGGTGCTGAACCTCACTGATCGGTTCAGATGCGTTAGACTCACTACGAGCGCTTCATATGTGGGCTGATGACGACTAAACCAGATTAGAGCAGTGTCAATGTCAACTTGTGTGGGAAGCAGGCCGAGTACGATAGTGATAGCGCCGCGACAACACCGCGGTCCTATGTCAAAATGTCAACATTGACAACGCCATAGGGCGAGCAAGCCTTTGCGCGGGACCCTCGCGCAATCAAAGTGAAGGTTCAGCGTGAGCCGAGCGCGAGTTTGTCGTTATCGTGCTAGAGCTGCTGATTAGAGCAGTGTGTCAACGTGTGTGACTGATATTGTCAGGCGTAGGTACTTAATAACCTATGGTGAGACTAGCTTTCTGCTCGTGGCTTCGTTCATGTGAAAAGTGTGTACCTACCTATTACTTTAGCGCCTTATCACAGAATAAATAATAGTACTAACGTGGCCTTATACACTATCCAGCAAACTGAAAATCAGTAGACAGCAAGTATGCTATTAAGTATGATTAAGTTCTATGTCCTATTTGCTTCTACATCACTATATTTCGTAAACTTTTTTAAATTGTAAAAGTTTTCATAGTTTTAAATTGTATAAACCACATTTAACCGTGTGGTGATCGGTTGAGAATAACACCACCCCATCTCTTTCCGTGGGTGTCGTAAGAGGCGACTAAGGAAACACAAATGAGACCTGCCTCCTAGTAATCCATCCCAGGCAACGACACTTCATTTTTCTCGAATCTGAGGTGTCGTCCTATGGTCTCATGCGGTGTGGTAGGCTCTGTGAAGGGCCGTCTGGTTCACGACCACCCTCCTACCGAAGTCCGACGCCAAACAGCTTGCTGTGTTCCGTCGGTGCGTGGGAGTACCAGTGCCTTTATAGGCATTTTCTGGGTTAACTCGCTCCATCGTCGATCTCATCTTTGACCTTATAGTCAAGATTAACCCATCTTATAATAAAAAAAAAGATCTTAGATCAGTGTATGTGAGACTATGAAAATGGAAAGGTACAACTTTCGTGATAGTCGTTAAGGTTCACAATTAGTGTGATGAGCTATTGTAAATAGCTCTTATCGACTACCCCGAAAGTTGTACCTTTTACTAAACACAGTCACGTATAATGTTACAAATTTTAAGAAGCAATAAAGTTTATCTATCTAAAGTTTATACGACAGTGAAGGAGCTATACTAAGAAACGAGACAGACTGTCAATCTCACGTTTCCTAGTAGGTAGGTATACCTAGCTCGTTTGTCTGATGGTCCGGCAAGATGGACAATGAATGAGGCGCTTTACCATAGTTCGGTTGGCGCAATAGGTACGTATAGGTAGGTACAGGTACCAGTAAAGAACGCAGCAAGTTTCGATCCAGTTGCCTGGAAGAAATTGCTCTGTAGCTATGAGGCCGCCTCATTGAACACAATTAGTTTGTAATTTTATATTAGGTATAAAATGCAAGTATCATTAAAGGTAATTTCACATACAAGGGAATAGAACCGCAACAGTAGGTACCTGCCTATCTAATAAGATATTATCGAAGAAGAAGATGGGATAAACCAGGTAGGCTGGATGCCTAATTCCAGCCCTGGACGTAATACCAGCCCTTTTACATTTTCGCTTTTTGTTAGGTTTTCTACTGGTAACACTTAGCAATGTCTTCATTAAAAAAAAACTTTTATTTGGTAGAACATGTGTACCAAAGGCAATACTGGAATGAATATTTAAACGTCAGTTTCAAATCTAAGCTTGAACTGAGCAGACGACGGCCATTTTCCTATTTTTTCGACACTTTTGGAAGCTGCTAAAATGGCAACCTTGCCATATCGCGCCAGCTGTAAATATTATCCGGATGATGGTAACGATGCGATAGGCAGATTCATCAAAGCAGAGGCGGCAGGCAGGGAAAAAGTGGTCAATTACAACCTCAGAATGGCGATCAAAAGTCGAGACAGAGCCGTCATGGATGCTTTGAGGTCTGGATGCAACAGCAGAGAACCGTCACTGGTTTAGAAAAATACATTATGTAATATATAAATATATATCTTTATTATAGCTATTTATCAACTGTAAACTACTATGAAAAGTATAGTAAAATATTTTTAAAAGAAAAAGCAAGTATTAACAATAAAACACTTAATCTAGACAAGGGCACGGACATCAAGTCTGTGGATGCTAATATCTTTATTATTATTAAAAAAAAGCTGCTAAAATAAGTTATTTTTCACATTTATTCAGCTCTACGTGTTGTGATTACTTGTGATTTGTTTGATTATGGTTAGGGATTGTGTACTGCATGGATTACAGAGTAAATATATAAGTTTTAACCTTTCTGTTAATGGGAATTGAGGGGGCTGCAATTACGTTCAAGATTTGTATGGAGTACATAATGCCAGCCCCCTCAGGCTGGTATTTCGTTCGACGGAGTACCTAATTCCAGCCCTGTGTTAATAATTAGGATTGTCACAAAGCACAAACATAAAGGAAAGTTAGTAAGTTCGAATATTATATCAGGCTTAACTTTAACAACGAATTTACGTGAATTGGTTTGCAAGTTTGTTTTCAATTTGTATACTTACTTTTAAAAATACTAACATTGAATTGTATTTATTAATTTATGTATTTATTTCTTAAAGATTTGATTTTCAATCTCAACCCGAAAAGAAGGCTTAAATACGACAGAAGTAGTTTAAATATTGTAAAGAATGAATATTACAATCAAAATTATATAAAATTATATTAGTTATAAAAAAAAAGATTCTACCTCATGCATTCAGTATTTTTATTTAGAAAGAAAAAAGTCTTAAAGCATGACCATAGACTAGGCTGGTATTCAGTACACAAAAAGATGGCATTAGGTACAAGGTGGCTGCAATTAGATACAGGAGGTATCATGCTGATTGATTATTATTTTAAAATTATCCTTATAGTTTATGAGTTAGTTTTGAGCTAAATATATTTCTCAATTAACTAACCTACGGATTTAAAAAAACTGTGACTGGTTCAAGAAATACATTTTTTTAAGTTGAAATTTGCTCCAAAAGGCTGGTATTATTAGGGGCATCCACCCTACAAAAAGACAGCTTTATTGCTAGGTGACACCGTTTACAAAACTTTAAAAAAATTGTCAAGAAAAACACTGGCAAAGGAATAGGTATTTGTAGGCAAAACGTGCACACTACCTCACTGAGATCTCACCCTGTCACAGTAGGTGGTTAAGTACATAATACACTACCTACATAACTTTCTATTAAAACAAGACTAACACTGTCACCTGTATGTACCGACCTCAGCCTATTATAAATTAAACTTATACCAAAACGCTGAGTCAGCGCCAGTATTATAATGTACCTGCTTATGGCTCGCTTAATAAAGTAATAAATAGGTAAGTACTAAATTAATTAATAAGAATGTAAGTAATTTATCTACCAAACTACTTTTAAAATAAATTATAGTTTGGTTAGCAACAAAACCGCGTGTGCTTCTTCGCGCCGGCTGGCCGGCCGGCGGCGCGGCGACGAGGTTAGGGTTAAGAACACGCTTCCTTTGACAAAACCAAGTCGCTACTATGAATATGAACAACGGTCATTTGATGACACATATTTTATTACTATTCTAACGAAAATGGTTTATGATTATAATTTAAATTGTTATACATATATATTAATACAGATAGGTACTTAGCTATATATGGTGATTTTAAATTAGTTAGTAAAATATGGGTGATTCTACGAATGAAATGAAACTACCAAAAGAACTTACCTACTTACTCATATATAATTACTTTACTCAGAACTTACTTTACTCATAAATATCATTACCTACTCATAGACAGCCGGTTTGGTCGAGTGGTAGTGGCGCTATCTCTTGATCGACGGGTCCGGGTTCGATCCCCAGTCGGGGCAAACATTTGTGTAAAAAGCAGATGTTAGTTCTCGGGTCATGGGTGTTTGTGTTTGTCTTTATGTGTGTTCCAATTCCAAGGGACCCACGACTCAAGGGAAAACCTTAATGTGGGCCTTTGAGTGTATAGCGTTTATTATATGAAATTCTCAAAAAAATCTTTGACTTCTCATAAGTACAGATATGCCAACACATCAGGTTACCCTAATTTATTGACCTTATGAGCGGGCCTATCGAAACTTACAAAATTTTATAGTAAGTAAGTATCTAAGCTTTACTATAAAATTGTTTTGTTATATATTATATTTTGATATATTTTTTTTAATTTCTCTGAAGAGCATAGGTACCTACTTACCTACTAAGACAATCAGCTGATCGCTTATGTTTTTTTGGGGAGGCGACTTTTTTTTAAATTTCGACCTAGGTAGGTGCTTATGTTCCTTGACTGTTCAGTTTAGTTGACTGATTCACATCGTTAATTTTCGCTAACTAGGTAATTTAATGGCACCAAATGTACCTAGTTTCTTTCTCAGCCTAGTTAAAATACCCATAACCTAATATAAAATTAGAACATGAAATTTAAATTGCCTGAAAGCAATGTCTGTGAAACTATAATGCCGCCTTACCAATAGAAATATTAATTGTTAATATTATATGCATGTATGAATTCTGACATCTAATGAGTTAATAATAGTTTTCAGTTTAACTACCATTATTTTAAGTCTTCGATTACGATTTTTACTGTTAATAACTACAGCTATTGTTTAATAGGTATGTTCTAGAATAATGGTTTCGTCATAGAACGTAATGCTGTGACGCAGATTATCAAGCTTTGTGCAGCAACGCTCTACGTAAGTATGTAGGTACCTATAGTTGTATGCATTCTTACCCATTTTCTAATAGCTGAAGTACACATATGTAGGTATCTATAACGAATTTCAGTGCAGATTTTTTTTTAGATTAAACAAATAATGTAAGAAAAGAAAATTTTGACTGTAGCCAGGATTTTTGTTAGTCTTCTTCTTTACTTAGGTACCTACCTATACTTAATTAATAAAGAATTTCATTTTATTCTCTCGCAAGGTACCTAGTGATAGGTACCAACCTACCTATTAATAGGTTATTTATTCATTATCTTATTAGTGCCTAACCCACTTACCTAAGTACTTAGATAAGTAAGTACCTATCTATAATAACAGTAAAGTAAAGTAGGTAACCAAGCTTCTTAATGAAAACTTTACAATACCTACAATACCTACTTTAACTACCATTCGTGTTTGTAAAATGTCATATTCGTATTTTAGTAATTGTGTCTTATTTCAGTAAAAAATAACGTATTGCAGACATTAGCGAAGACATTTCTAGAAAATACCTATTGCAACTCAGACAAAATCAATACCAAACTTGCACTATAGATACGGCCCTAGCTAATTCCACCTACCGGAAAGAACTTCTACGTAAAACGGATGCAACCAGCGCCAACTGTGGATAGTAGCTGTACCAACTAAAGGATATGCCATGAATGTTCTAGACCAAACTTTGTAATTTGTTAAATAACTCGGTTTTTCAATTAAACTTTGCTTGAAAAGATATTGATCAACTATAACTTTAGATAAACGGATTTTTTATATGAAATTTTGTAGAAGTTTAATTCAGAAATCATTATTTCTGTCATAAATTATAGAAGATTCTAGAGCCTTCGAGAGTGTTCCATGGAAAATACGGACACTGACACTAGCGCCCTCTCGTATTGAGCGGAAAAACTAACAAACGATTGCAGGGATACACAACAATTCGTTGGAGATTTATTTTTGACCAACTCCCAATTTATTTTTTATATGACAAATTACTTTTTTCGTAAAATTTATTTGGGGGTTTTACTAAACATACTTACTACTAGTTTTATTAATGACTCACCTATTATTTTACCTGATCAATTTTTTTATATAAAGCATGAGAAAAAAGTAATTAAGTAAAATAAGTTTATGAGTGCCTAAAGTAAATACGTAAATAAGGATTTTGAATTTCATAATTTAGGTACCTACCTTTTCGGCTACGCATTATTTTAATTCGAAATCAACTATTTTAGTTACGATTTGAGCTGTTTATCTATACTCTATACTAATATTAAAGAGGAAAGATTTGATTATTTGTTTATTTGTTTGCATTGAGAGGCTCCGAAACTACTGGACCGATTTGAAAAATTCTTTAACCATGACAAAGCTACATTATCCCCGATGGACATAGGCTACATAATTTTCCCGAAAGTCCCGGGCGGGATGCTGTGACCAATAAGCGGTAGTGGTATAAACGTATTTTACACACAAAACATCCTAGTCATATTAACCGCATTAATAAGTTAGCAAATTATTTCTCCTAAAAGCTAAAACTAATCTACACTAATACCTACTATAAAGTATAAAGAGGAAAGAAAGAGGAAGATTGTTTGTTTGCATTGAATGGGTAGGATCTGAAACTACTGGTCCGATTTGAAAAAATCTTTTACCGTTAGAATCCTACATTATTCCTGATGAACTAAGGCTACATAATTTTCCCAAATTCCCACGGGAACGAAGTCCTGGGCGGAAAGCTAGTATTAATATAATAGCAGTTTTAGCTGCATAATAGCATTTTCATAAAATAAAAAAATCATCCATATAATCAATTTGGAAACTTACTTGTTCATAATTTCTAGTGGACACAAAATCACTCACCTGTCATTTTCAGTTCAATAAAATACAATAACCCATTCCAAAAATCGATAGAAAATTGAAATGCCAAAGTTCAGTAACCTTTACTTATAATTCTGAGCCAAAGTTGCTATACCACTGACGAAAAGCGCGCCAATTCTGGAATTTTCTACTTGCAGATAGATGTCGCCGCCTCTCACAGGTCTATATAAGCGAACTGACGTCTCGCGCCGGCGTCATTGAATAAAATTGCAAAGAGAGAAGTACACGCGATACCCTGCGACTTTTATAACACGTGTTCGACGCGCTATTTTGTGAAAAAAACTCTGTGAATTTGTGAAGAAATAACCAAGGAAATTTATCAAAATGCCGGAGGAGATGCAGACTGTGGCGGAGGTAGAAACCTTCGCCTTCCAGGCTGAGATTGCTCAGCTCATGTCACTGATCATCAACACATTCTACTCAAACAAAGAGATCTTCCTTCGTGAGTTAATTTCAAATTCATCTGACGCCTTGGACAAGATCCGATATGAATCTCTCACCGACCCGTCGAAGTTGGAGAGCGGGAAGGAGCTTTACATCAAGATTGTGCCGAACAAGAGCGAAGGCACACTGACCATCATTGATACGGGTATCGGCATGACCAAGGCTGATTTAGTGAACAACTTGGGTACGATCGCTAAGTCTGGCACGAAGGCGTTTATGGAGGCTCTGCAAGCGGGCGCTGACATCAGCATGATCGGTCAGTTTGGTGTGGGTTTCTACTCATGCTACCTGGTCGCCGACCGCGTGACTGTCCACTCGAAGCACAACGACGATGAGCAGTACATGTGGGAGTCATCTGCGGGTGGGTCGTTCACGGTCCGCCCCGACCACGGCGAGCCCCTCGGACGCGGCACTAAAATCGTCCTGCACGTCAAGGAAGATCTGGCTGAGTACCTTGAAGAGCACAAAATCAAGGAGATCGTGAAGAAGCACTCACAGTTCATCGGCTACCCCATCAAGCTGGTGGTTGAGAAAGAGCGCGAGAAGGAGCTGTCTGACGACGAGGCCGAGGAAGAGAAGAAGGAAGAGGAGAAAGACGAGAAGCCCAAGATCGAGGATGTAGGTGAAGATGAGGACGAGGACAGCAAAGATAAGAAAAAGAAGAAGAAAACTATCAAAGAAAAGTACACAGAGGATGAGGAGTTGAACAAAACCAAGCCTATCTGGACGCGCAACGCGGACGATATCACCCAGGAGGAGTACGGAGATTTCTACAAGAGCTTGACCAACGACTGGGAGGACCATCTAGCAGTCAAACACTTCTCCGTTGAGGGGCAACTTGAATTCAGAGCCCTATTGTTCGTCCCCCGCCGCGCTCCATTCGATCTCTTCGAAAACAAGAAACGCAAGAACAACATCAAACTGTATGTACGCCGTGTGTTCATCATGGACAACTGCGAGGACCTTATCCCGGAGTACCTGAACTTCATGAAGGGTGTAGTCGACTCCGAAGACCTGCCATTGAACATCTCTCGTGAAATGCTCCAACAGAACAAAATCTTGAAAGTAATTAGGAAGAACTTAGTAAAGAAATGCTTAGAGCTGTTCGAGGAGTTGGCTGAAGACAAAGAAAACTACAAGAAATTCTATGAACAATTTAGCAAGAATCTTAAGCTTGGTATCCACGAAGACTCACAGAACAGGTCGAAATTAGCAGATTTACTCCGTTACCACACATCGGCTTCAGGTGATGAGGCGTGCTCTCTTAAGGAATATGTCTCTCGCATGAAGGAGAACCAGAAACACATCTACTACATCACGGGAGAGAACCGTGACCAAGTAGCCAACTCATCCTTCGTAGAGCGAGTCAAGAAACGCGGCTATGAAGTAGTATACATGACAGAACCTATTGATGAATACGTAGTCCAACAAATGAGGGAATATGACGGCAAGACCCTAGTATCAGTCACCAAGGAGGGTCTGGAGCTCCCTGAGGATGAGGAGGAAAAGAAGAAGCGTGAGGAGGACAAGGTTAAATTCGAGGGTCTCTGCAAGGTCATGAAGAACATCTTAGACAACAAAGTTGAGAAGGTCGTAGTCTCAAACAGATTGGTCGAATCACCTTGCTGCATTGTCACTGCTCAGTATGGTTGGTCAGCAAATATGGAGCGTATCATGAAGGCTCAGGCTTTGAGGGATACCTCTACAATGGGCTACATGGCCGCAAAGAAGCACCTTGAAATCAATCCTGACCACTCGATTGTTGAGACACTAAGACAGAAAGCCGATGCTGACAAGAATGACAAAGCTGTTAAGGATCTGGTTATCCTGCTGTATGAGACTGCTCTGCTGTCATCTGGTTTCACCCTTGACGAGCCCCAGGTCCATGCTTCTCGCATCTACCGCATGATCAAGCTAGGTCTTGGCATTGATGAGGAAGAGCCTATTCAGATCGAGGAGTCCAGTGCTGGAGACGTGCCACCCCTAGAAGGTGATGCTGATGATGCGTCACGCATGGAAGAAGTTGATTAAGTTATTCCGCCTATTTTATGTTAAATTATGCAAGATTGTTTTGTGTGTATGTTGGTGTACAGCCAAAGACTGATTTAGTTCAAACAAATTCAATTACACAATAAAAAAAGTTGAATAAATTGTATTTAACAACTTATTTTCTTGTTTTAAATTTTGATACCCAATTTCCTGATTATAGAACAATTAATTTAGAATAATAATATTTATGAGTTATGAAACTGGAGTCCATAACCACACAGCTGGGCCACGACACGAGTCCATCACCACAGCTGGGCCACAATCGAAATTTTAATGTTTGACTATGCCAAGAATTTCTCAAAATTTGTCGTATACGATTGGCAAAGAAAACAGAATTTCTCGGGGCCGCGTTTTAAAGTTATCGGGGGTTGTTTGGGGCCCAGCTGCAGTGACGTCACTACAGCTGAGCCACACCTGTATCTCGAAGATGGAACCATGTAGCGGAGATCTGACTACGTAGAAAATTTCTCGTGAATTTCTCGAGACAAACGCCAAAATAAGAAAACTATCCGGTCTCGCGTTCAAAAGATATAAGACATTCGTTGGGGCCCAGCTGCAGTGACGCGTCACTACAGCTGAGCCACCTGGATCTCGAAAACGGGATGACGTAGGGGAAATCTGCTTGCGTAGATAATTTCTCGAGTATAATCATCGAAAAATCTGAGTTTCTCGGTGTCCCGTTCTAGAGGAAAAAGACTTTATTTAATTTTCATAGAAAGGTACAGTCGCGATCAAAAGTGAAATGAAGATTTAATTCCAGTAATATGATAATAAATAAATACACTAAAGCAAACAGAGCCGTCTGTCATAGTTTACAACAAGTCTTCTTCCTATAGTATCGCGTAGGTATAATAAATACAATCAATGGTGAGATCTAAACTATAATAATTTTATTCAATATTGTAAGCCCAAATGTTACTGTTTCCATAAGGGTATTTAATGTCAGTTATGATAGTCATTCCGAGAATAGCATATCCCGGAATGACTGGTTTATCCTTTATTGCACAACAAAGTAAGACAATTTGACAGAAAAAATGTTTACAAAGGCGACCAAAAAATCCTGGGTTTGACCAAAAAATTTCTACCTAACTTTTCAGTCAAACGTCGAAAGCAAATGTAATATTGATAGTTGATACTATGTTATATTTATTCTGACCTGTGTGTATTTATTTTGGAACTTTAAATGTTTTACTTTGGGAACCTCGATTTAGAGTAGATTTAATTTATTAGAGTTAATTTATTTTAATTGGTACTTAGTTTTACGGTATAAAAAAATATTTTGGTGAGCACTTAAATTGTACCCGATAGATTTTACCGTTGAATCTGTGTTATTTATCTTCTCCTCTTGCATCAAAACTTTTATTATTGAAGCACAGCAGCACAAACCTGATAATTTAAAAACTTTTCTTTATTTATTACCCGCGCCAAATATATTCACAGATAGCGAGCGCTGCGGACAAAGCATCGGCGTTCGTCATTCCTAAAACGCAGTGATTACATTCTCTTTGGTCATTCCAGCAGCACACGGCCATAGCCTCGTGGCGCCCAAGCGCCTTTGGAAACACCAAAATAAACATGGCGACTACAGCCCAGACACTTTTCCCAGGATCGTTTAATTCCCGCCCACGAGCCTTTCAGAGAGCCATAATAAAAAATTGCTACATTTTTTTAAAATTTCGCGCTTTTAACGAAATAATCTATTACATTTCTGAACGAAATATTAGAGAACAGTTTCCGGTATGCTATCATTGGCTGTAGCTTTTGACAGACGTCATTTTGAAGAAAATAGATGACGGCATGGCTGGGTTGCGAGCACGTGGTAAGTAAATCATATTTATTTACAATATTTAATGATTTTTAAGTACGTGTTTACGCCAAAAGTTGCTCAATAATGAGTACTACTTACAAGGAAATAGTTAGTTGGCATTTTTAGGGCTTCATTTCTGTATTATCTTGGGATGAAACAATATGTACTCTGAAAGGGCGGTTGGGTCGAATTGAGTATTAGGAGTATTTTTTTTTTAATTTATGGCCTGGTGACAAAGACCTTTAAGTCTTTAGTAAATCACCGAAACTGTTCACTAACGCTCTGGAGGATATGTTCAAGACGCTGGACTGGAAAGAGTACGGCATCAATATAAACGGTGAACACATCTCGCACCTACGATTTGCAGACGACATCGTCATTATAGCTGAAACGCTGCAGGATCTTCAACGGATGCTGGACAGTCTAGCTAATGCGTCTCAGCGTATAGGGCTCCGGATGAACTTGGATAAAACCAAAGTCATGTTCAACGAACATGTTGACCCGGGGCCGGTCGCGGTAAACGGAGTCCCCCTCGAGGTTGTTTCTGAATATGTGTACCTGGGACAGATGCTCCGAGTAGGTAAAAACAACTTCGATGGGGAAGCTAAGAGACGGATACAGCTGGGCTGGGCAGCGTTTGGGAAACTCCGCCGGGTTTTCACGTCACCCATACCTCAAAGCCTGAAAACGAAAGTTTTCAATCAGTGCGTCCTACCCGTGATGACATACGGAGCCGAGACGTGGCCACTCACAGTGAGACTAGTCCACCAATTTAAGGTCACTCAGCGAGCTATGGAAAGGGCTATGCTCGGTATTTCTTTGAGGGATCGGATTCGAAACGAAATAATCCGTCAGAAAACCAAAGTTACTGACATAGCCCGGCGAATGAGGGCTTTTCAAGAAGACATTTAAAAAAAAAAGTTATTACTTATGACGCCAATAGATGGCGCGCATATCGAGTATTATGTCAAAACCAATTTAAAAGAATTTGTAGAGAAAAGCAGGAAGTCGTTGAAAAATCACCAAAATGCAGAAATACAAAACTCACACAACAAACAAAGCGAATGCAATGCAGACTGCAAAGAGTTAGTTACTGTCACAGGCTGAAAAGAGTAGATTACAGTCTTGCCAGACTAGATCCGAGCTTTCGCAAAAATTGTCCTATCCAGCATAAAAAGTGTTAATCGGAAAAACTCGTATTGCATCTGTTCACTGAAGGATACTATCCCCTTGCAATAACTGGTAGAGATCATCACACCATATTTCACACATTTCAATATATTCGCAGTTTCTCAAAAAAAAATTGCCTATGAAATAGGAAATTGCCCTCGGTCTTGCAACATTGTTTTGTTTTCTCAAAAAAACAAAACAGATTTTTAAAAGTGAAATTACGTGTTCGTTGTGTGAACTAAACGTGACTTGACATTGACATAAGACTCCAGTGCAGTGCCATCTGTTGTCAACATTATGAAACTTGTTTTTTTCTTAAGAACTGTCAAAATGAAAACCCCTCATTAGCAAGCTTAAGTGGCAGTGGGCTGGTCATATCTGTCGTAGAATCGATGGCCGTTGGGGCAGAAAAGTTCTAGAATGGAGACCACGAATCGGCAAACGTAGCGTAGGGCGCCCTGTTACTAGGTGGAGTGACGATATTCGTAAAGTGGCGGGCAGTGGTTGGAGGAGGAGAGCTGAAGACCAAGCTCAGTGGCGTGCCATAGGAGAGGCCTATGTCCAGCAGTGGACTGATACAGGCTGATGATGATGATGAAATAACTGTAGTAGATAAGAAAGAGAAGAAGAAAGTTGAGAAGGGTTATTCCATTGAAATTTAGCTTAATAAAACATATACATCCTAAAAAGTTGTTTAATTTCATATCATTTCATATTTTCACTTAGTGTAGTAAGTGTGGCCCAAGCGCCTCTGTAAAGATCAAAAGATAGATAAATAATTTAATTTTAAAATAAAAGCTAATATAATCATGACTTTACCCTAAAAGTTTCACTGCAAACCGACAACTCTTACACATTCAATTTTCAACTCAAAACCTTGGGCGTTTAGGACTATAAAAAATATGTACTTTGAGAAGGCCATTCGGGTTGTAATCAAAGAAGACGCAAAAAATCTCTGGGCGCCACGAGGATAGAGTAACTTTGTCCCTATCCTTCGTTTTCCTACATTTCCGAGAGATGGCAGCGCCATTAGTTCAAAAATCGATGTTTTTTTGTTTATAAGTAAAATAAACATCCACATTCTTTAAAATAGCTTCGACGAGGCTATTTCTACTTACCTTTTTTTTTAATTTAGTATTGGCAAAGGATTATATGAATGTACAGCCACTCTTTTTTTTATTTAATACTGGCAAAGGAATAATTCATTATATAGCCACTTGTTAGGGTTCCGTATCCAAAGGGTGTATAAAGGGTGTGTCCGTCCGTTCTTCTATCACCAGGCTATATCTTATGAACCGTTATAGCTAGATAGTTAAAATTTTAAGAAATGATATATTTCTGTTACCGCTATAACAACTACCTACTAAATTAATCTAAAAAGCCAAGTGCGAGCCGGACTCTGGCTCCCACACAACGCTTTGCATGTTTTCAACCAAAATACTCACGAAGAATTATAGATTACTTTTGGTGTTGGGTAAAGTTTCAGGCACTCTATTCTATTTATAAAAATGCACTTTATGAATAGGCATGTGTCTAGCCGACGACGCGGCATCGGCATGGCAGAGGCAAGAAGACTTTCGACACCCAGAAAGCTTTTCTAGTTTAAGCTTGAAGCGCTTGTACCCCAGTGGCTCTCGCTGATCACGACCGATCAGTGAGGTTAAGCAACGCACACAGAGGCAGGGAACCTGATGCGTGACCAAAAGAGGCAATTTATCACGAGCGTTTCCGTGCTTCGGACGGCACGTTAAGCTGTCGGTCCTGGCTGTTGTCGATTGACTACAGTCGTTAAAACCAAGCCAGAGGCCATTGTGAGGTTTGAAAACTCTGACACCAGGGTTAGCCAAGTTCGCCTCATACTTGACTATACCTACACGATAAGAAAAAGAAGATATCTAGTTTAAGCTTTTTAAAAGCTCCAGTCCATGTCTTGCGATATCAGCTCGGAATCAATACCACTGTTGGAACAATTTGGTCGTTTAATGTACGGCACGGCACATCAGGTTACCACAAATTGTAAAATTTCCTCAATGGATAGTAAACTCTAATGCTTGGAGATAAAATTGAGAATCGATTGACGAAATTTGACAGTTTTGGATAGCATGATGTGCCGTTGTCCCTGTACATACGACAGAATGAGTGAAATAGAAGATAGCCTTCTACGCTGAACTAGGAGTGCAAGAAAAACTTAAAAGTACCAGCTGCCAACTCTTCCCAGGTATACTATAAAAGTCATTAAGTAGGACACGAGGGTTTTGTTGTATTATAGGCGAAAGTCTGACAACCTCTCACCTTTATACTTCATGGTTCATCTAATAACCCTGAAAAATGTATGTCAAACGTGGCATCAAGTGGTTCTAAGACCCCTAATGCTCTGCTTACCCCGATGGGTATTAAAAGCGTGAGCTTATGTATGTATGTATTAAGGGTAGAAGATGCTTCTTCTCAAACCAAATCATTTTCTTTCAGCAATCAGTAGTCAGTAAGTAGGTACTATTTACTACCTAGTCATCTGACAACCTCTTAAATGGAAAAATAAATACTTCTGACTAAACTACTGAACCGATTTTGATGATTAGGGTGTCATTAGATGGCAAATGATGTGTAGATTTGTTTTTTATGTCACTTTCTTACACCTTCCCAAATGAATTCCTAAAAAGACATTAGAACGGAATAAACATCATCAATGTTGTAATTTGACCTCTAAAATACTTTAAGGAATCCAGCTGGCTTCCACATCTTACTCATTGTGGTATCCTCTAAGAATATCTATATTTTTCAAATTGCCGCCCCGCTTAATCAGCAGTAGGTATTAGTAGAATCAGCAGTAGGTATTAGTAGAAATAGCCAAAACAAACAAGATTGCGGCCAATTTTAAAGATTTCTACAATCATTCATGACAAAGAACGAGACGCTGTTATTAGTTTTTGTTTCGTTTTACTCGTCACTAATCAAACATCAATCGAGCGTTTTGATCACCGAGCAAATCTTTAGGTACCTATTATAAAAATGAACCCCTATTTCTTGTGGTCACGCTATAACTTGAAAACGGCTTGACCGATTTGGATGATCCTTTTTTTGTTGTGTTTATTATTGTCAGGAAATGGTTCTTATAAAAGAAAAAAGTTGAGCGGAATATTATATGAAATATAAGAAAACAGGACGTCTGTCGGATCTGCTAGTAAAAAATAGAACCTAATCAATCATTTCTATAAGATCCGGCAAGTATTCTCCTTTAAGTAATAAATTCAATTCGTCCGCAAAATCGTAATTTTGCCAATGTCGGAGTATTTTAATCAGAGGATAAACACGTATTAGTAATAAACTTTAATTTTTTTTTGTTGACCGTACTTATTGAAGTATTTTAAAATGCTCTTAAATCCTTATAAAAACGTTTTTAATGACAAGATATAAATTTTTCACAATTCAGTAGCACTTTACCTACAGCGCTGTGTCGGATATTCGGCACTAAATGCTTTCAAGCTAGAGTTCCAGGTGGCGCTGCCAGAATTACGTTTTGACAGATTAATTTTATGTAGAATTATATTTTACTTATTAATTACCTCAGGCAGCGCACGTTTTACAGTTTTTCACGTACCGAGGGGGTAAGGAGAGTATAATGTACCATTCAGATTGTAGGTTTGTATTATAGTTATAGCAAACAACGACACATTTCTTTTATAGTGCCTAGCAAATAATTCATAGCAAAAGAAAAAAAGTTACGGTTGCGAGTTTGGCAGGCGTTATGCGTTTAATTTTTAACCTTCATTTATTTCGTTTCTGGTTAAGTGTCGATGCTCTTACAATTATTCATAAAAATGTGGGAATAGGTCTTCCGATTGGAGCTGACCGAGCGTTCTAATACCTCATGGTTACTGAGATCTCGATAGGCCCCGATTATGACTTCTTTGTGCCCTCAAGTGATAAATACTTGCTGAATATCGCCCATTCCAATTTTTCAAATCTTGTTGGAACTCAGAGAACCTGCTGTAAAAAAATGAGTTTCTAAAAAGCCGTAGTTTAGAAAATGTGTTGCTGGGCTGACGTCATTTCAGCAGCGCCCCAAACTTTTTTGAATATCTTCGCAAAAACTTACTTTTTTCATCTAATACCACTTGTTCCTGGACTGTAAAAATCATGAGTAAATGACTATCTAGGCAGGTCTTCGATATCTTCTATGACTACAGAGTTCCAGCCGTGGCGCTGCTGAACTGACGTCATCCTGGCAGCGCCCCAAACTTGGTCATTTGTCTCGGAAACCACCTACCCTGGCAATTGTTCAGCAATTATTCATAAAATGAAAAATGCATGACTATTAGAAGCAATAACCCATTTCAAAATCGGTGATGGTGGCGCTGCTGGAATTATGGACACTGTGTTTGGGGCCCAGCTGCAGTGACGTCACTACCACCACCTCTGTATCTCGAAGATTGATTGCTTCACTCACAGATTTTAATGCTGAGTTGTGTATTCCAAAAAAAAAACCTTACGATAAATAAGAAAAATAGCCACAAACAATTATAAAAAAAAGCTTTTTAGCAAAAATTTTTTTCTAATTCTGATCAAAAACTTATCTCGATCACGTCAGCTTTCAAACAAAAAACCCACAACGAAATCGGTCTATTGGTTTATGAGCTATAATACAAACAAACACCCATTAAACTTATAACGCCCTTCTTTTTTGTCGATGTCGAGGCTTAACATAGCAGAAAAGTTAAACAGTAATACTGTTTCATAATTTTAACGATAGTGTCGCCAACGTCCATACCACGTTGAATACACCGGTTCTCGTCCGATCACCGAAGTTAAGCAACGTCGGGCGCGGTCAGTACTTGGATGGGTGACCGCCTGGGAACACCGCGTGATGTTGGCTTTTTGCATTTTTTTATTTTTTTCAAAACATGATTCAGGCTGATGCTTTGCTCCCATGGGAATTTCCTGGTGGATTTTTCCAAAAGTTTGGTTTTGTAGGTAATTAATTAAATTTAAAAATTTAGTAGGTATGACCCCCGACATCTTCGATCAACTATAGAAAACTAGATACACAGTCCCATACAAAATGAAATTTAAAAGTGTCCTAACTACAATACGTACTTAGATAGTTGTATACCACTTCATGTATTATGAAAAAGTTCTAAAGTGTCAAACATTTTAATCTAATTTAAACCTTAACGTAATATTATAAGGTCCAAAATAAATCTGTTTAATTTGTAAAATACCACTTTGGGTTTTGAACAAAGGATAACGTAAGACAATTTGATGACGCTGGCTGTCACGTAGAACATGGGAGGAGTGGAGTTGCCTTTGTTAATTTTAAAAATATATTAGTTGGGTCGATTTCACATATATAATCTTCGTACAAACTTTTTAACAAATTCAAAATGCTACGAAATGGTGTGGTTGGTGTGGTATGTATAGGAGCATCATAGCTCTTAAACTGATGATGTTAATGGTGCAGTTTATTTTATTCGAAAGCTTCTTCTTGCGCTGGATTTCAGATATGATTTATCAAAATTGGTTCAGCCGTTTACTTTTATGTTAGTTTTTATGGTCTTTTTTTATAAAAAAAAATCACATTCATTTCAAATTAACCGACGATTAATATACATTACAATTGATAATCACAGCCGCCGCCATTCTTCTTAATTATTGCTTATAAACCTAATATTCTATGCTTATTTTTTTTTATGAAATATGAAATAACTTATAAAAAAAGAAAAGAACTGTGTCTTTCCCGATTACACATATATTAAGTTTTGCTTATTTAAAGTTAGTATAATTTTTTGAACAGAAATGACCTATCGAGATTTAAGAGAGGAAATTAGCTATGAAACTGAATAGATATTTAAGTACAAGTAATAATTTATTTAAAAAAAGCAACCAACTCAAAAAAAAAATTGTCTTCTTCGCTGTCATCATCTTTGTCCTGAAGATGAAATATATATTTTTTATTTTATTCAATACAAGAAACTCCAAATCAAAAGTGATAAAAAGGTACATACTATTTGAGGTGCAGCTGTTTTGTGTAACCTTTTGACTCCTTTTGTAATGACATACGAGTCACTTTCTAAAAAATGCTTGGAGCAAAAGACACTACTTTGCGACGGCTAGAAAAAATCTTCACATCTTTGACGTGCGACCACGTATGTCCACTGTCCACATCGCACAGGATCTCTAGGAAAACTAAAAATCCAATAAAACTTTATGTTTGTAAACGTCACGCACGTTAAATTTTTTATTAATTCAATTTTATATGATTAATGGTTTTGCCATAATACCTTTAATGTAAGTATAGAAAACAGAATTAATATATATACTCTTTACACTTAAATTTTATAACACAGATAAAAATGAAAAAAAAAAAACAATATAAAAAAAGCGTCTCTATTTGTTTTAGAACAGAGTCACTGCATAACCCGAACAAATGATGTTGAAATACAACGGTATGGATTTGTAAGTTACGCTAGTGTCTATTCAATTTAAAGGGTTATAATCTCGCCGAATGTTATTAAATTAAACTAAAAAAATGTTTTATAACCTTTTCTTGGCCAAATACCAAGATAATTTCAATTCACATATAATAATTATAAAACTACTTATTTTAAAAATGTCATTCCATATTCTTTTAATATTCTGGAGGTGTGATTTTTACAATTTTTCACTGCGCACTGAGGCATGCTTACTTTCGGAACGAACGAATGCTACTAAACGAAAAGACAACCCAAAACGTCAAGTGGGTGATCATTTAGTGAGGGAACTTTTTTGTTGTGGATTGTGTATCTAGTTCTTTATAGTTGATCGAAGCCCGACATTCATGAAATAGTTAAAAAAAAATTTTTTTTCTAATTCTGATCAAAAACTTATCTCGATCACGTCAGCTTTCAAACAAAAAAACCCACAACGAAATCGGTCTATTGGTTTATGAGCTATAATACAAACAAACACCCATTAAACTTATAACGCCCTTCTTTTTTGTCGATGTCGAGGCTTAACATAGCAGAAAAGTTAAACAGTAATACTGTTTCATAATTTTAACATTAGTGTCGCCAACGTCCATACCACGTTGAATACACCGGTTCTCGTCCGATCACCGAAGTTAAGCAACGTCGGGCACGGTCAGTACTTGGATGGGTGACCGCCTGGGAACACCGCGTGATGTTGGCTTTTTGCGTTTTTTTATTGTTTTCAAAACATGATTCAGGCTGATGCTTTGCTCCCATGGGAATTTCCTGGTGGATTTTTCCAAAAGTTTGGTTTTGTAGGTAATTAAAATTTAGTAGGTATGAAATAGTTTTAAAAATTTTTTTTTTCTAATTCTGATCAAAAACTTATCTCGATCACGTCAGCTTTCAAACAAAAAAAACTCACAACGAAATCGGTCTATTGGTTTATGAGCTATATAGACAAACAAACACCCATTAAACTTATAACTCCCTTCTTTTTTGTCGATGTCGAGTCATAACATAGAAAAGTTAAACAATGAACAATTTAAATTAAACTGTTTCATAATTTTGACTCGATCGTCGCCAACGTCCATACCACGTTGAATACACCGGTTCTCGTCCGATCACCGAAGTTAAGCAACGTCGGGCGCGGTCAGTACTTGGATGGGTGACCGCCTGGGAACACCGCGTGATGTTGGCTTTTTGCTTTATTTTTCATTTTTTATTTTTATTTTATATCTACACTTTTTTTGATATCTTTACAAATCTTTGACGCTATAGCCATGCTTATTTTGTTATTGTTTCAGTGCCAAGAAATTAATAATAGACCTATTTACACAAAACGTAAAGTGTTTTTAATAATTTTCCACGTTTTAAACGTATGAGTCACCGACTTCAATCCCAACAACAACAACAGTTCGCACAAACAAGGTAGTATTTTTTGCAGACTACAATGCAGTTAAAGATAACCACAAACGAAAATGTCGCTCTTTCTGCATCGTGCATCTACTTCACTTTTTTTTACCTCCGATTAAAAAGAGGGGTGTTGTAAGTTTGACTTGTGTGTCTATGCGTCTTTGTATCTATATGTCTATGAATATGTGTGTCTATTCGTGCCATGGCATCGTAAGCTAATAAAGTAATAATAATAAACGAATGAACCGACTTCGATGCGGTTTTCATTTTGTTTGAAAGCTGACGTCATTAAGTAACAGTGTGTTAATCTTTTTCACACACGTAAACGAAATAAAAGTTTCAACCCTTTTAACTTAGTTCAACCCATTTTTTTTCAACTCCCACCCAATTCTCGATTTTTTTTTCATGAAACTCAAGCATTATCAATTGTCGAAGTACCTATTTTTATAACTCGAAAATTTACTGAGTTGGTATCATAAGTATTTCGTCAGAAATCTCGAAATTTCTACCCCTCGCTAAATAAAAGGGCTCGAGGAAAATTCTAGCATGCTTCGAGCATCACGTGTCTCTCTCTTTCCTTCAGCGAGCAGCTGTCTCATATCTCTCTCACACACTTCGAGAAAAGGAATACCCACTCATTCAACCCACAACTTTCCAGCAGCTTTTCAGGGTGACCATTCAGATAAAAATGTTTTCCCCATCTAACATAAAATATCGCTAATATTATTTTGTCTTTTTAAGCATTTTTTTTCTTAATCCAGTAAGTTAATAAAAATCAATTCATAAAAAGTTAGTAAGTATGTATTAATTATAATGTATAATTTATATTATTACAAAGTCAGCTAAAGATTATCAAATAATTTCCAATTAAATTAATTTTAACACATACATAACTAACTATAGAAAGTTTCACAACAAATTATTAAGTATTAAACATATCTATTATAAAAAAGTCATATTTCCTTGGCACATATTTTATTTATTTAGGTCCTAAACTTAATAAATAAAATATGTGGCAAAGAATTATGAGTAAGGAACATTTATTTCTTTAAAAAAAAACTAAAACTTTTCGATTTAAAATTACTGCCGATTATAGTAAACATAGGTATAGTACCCAAACTATTGGAGAATTTTTTACGCTTCCACCCTAAATGTCATTATTACAGTATGATTCATTGTTGTGTATATGGACCAGCACGTTCCTATTGGCTAGCGAGCACGTGTACTCTCGAACATTCTACGCTATCCGCGTTCTGATTGGCTAGTTCTGGCTGAATGTAGAATCTTCCATGGTTTGATTGGTACAGTATATAAAGGGATTCGCCCGCGCGGCAATTCAGAATATTTTGAAACAAGCTACAGTGAAGACGAGTTCGGAGCGAACCGAAGCTACTTCAACTAAATATTTACGAAAAATTTTGTGTGAGTGTTGAAAAAAGAAGACAAAATGCCAGCTGTAGGAATTGATTTGGGTACTACCTACTCCTGTGTGGGTGTGTGGCAGCATGGAAATGTGGAAATCATCGCAAATGACCAGGGAAACAGGACAACTCCGTCATACGTCGCTTTTACCGACACGGAGCGATTGATCGGCGATGCAGCGAAGAATCAAGTTGCGTTGAACCCCAACAACACAGTTTTCGACGCAAAAAGATTAATTGGAAGGAAATTCGACGACCCCAAGATACAAGCGGACATGAAACACTGGCCTTTCAAAGTCATCAGTGACTGCGGCAAACCGAAGATACAGGTCGAATTCAAAGGGGAAACGAAGCGATTTGCACCTGAAGAGATCAGCAGCATGGTGCTGACCAAAATGAAGGAGACAGCGGAAGCCTACCTGGGATCTACAGTAAGGGATGCAGTTATCACAGTGCCGGCGTATTTCAACGATTCTCAGCGTCAAGCCACCAAGGACGCGGGAGCCATCGCCGGACTGAACGTTCTCAGGATCATCAACGAGCCGACAGCTGCCGCTCTGGCTTACGGCCTCGACAAGAATCTGAAAGGCGAAAGAAACGTACTAATTTTCGACCTGGGCGGCGGCACCTTCGACGTCTCAGTCCTGTCCATTGACGAAGGTTCCCTATTCGAAGTAAAATCAACCGCTGGAGACACTCATTTGGGTGGCGAAGATTTCGATAATAGATTAGTGAATCATCTCGCCGAGGAATTTAAAAGGAAATACAAGAAAGATCTGAGGTCGAACCCACGCGCGTTGCGGCGCCTACGCACAGCTGCGGAGCGTGCCAAGCGCACTTTATCATCGAGTACTGAAGCTACGATCGAGATCGATGCTCTTTACGATGGCGTCGACTACTACACCCGCATTTCGCGCGCGAGGTTTGAAGAACTCTGTTCTGATCTCTTCAGGAGCACATTAGAACCGGTAGAAAAAGCCCTGAAGGACGCGAAGTTGGATAAAGGCCAGATACACGATGTCGTCTTAGTCGGAGGATCTACTCGCATTCCAAAAGTGCAGAATTTACTGCAGAACTTCTTCTGTGGTAAGAAGCTGAACCTGTCGATCAATCCTGACGAAGCTGTGGCATATGGGGCGGCAGTACAAGCGGCGATCCTGTCTGGAGAGACCGATTCGAAGATACAGGATGTTCTGCTCGTCGACGTGGCTCCTCTGTCGCTGGGTATCGAAACCGCTGGAGGAGTGATGACGAAGATCGTTGAGCGTAACAGCAAGATTCCATGCAAACAATCGCAGACTTTCACGACGTATTCAGACAACCAGCCAGCTGTCACCATTCAAGTTTACGAAGGAGAGCGTGCTATGACTAAGGACAACAATCTCCTTGGTACATTTGACTTGACGGGTATTCCACCAGCGCCTAGAGGTGTTCCTAAAATCGATGTTACCTTCGACCTTGACGCTAACGGCATCTTGAACGTGTCTGCGAAAGAAAATAGCACGGGAAGGAGCAAGAACATAGTTATTAAGAACGACAAGGGTCGTTTATCTCAAGCTGAGATTGAGAGGATGCTTTCTGAAGCTGAGAGGTATAAAGAGGAAGATGAGAAGCAGCGACAGAGGGTAGCAGCGAGAAATCAACTGGAGAGCTATGTCTTCAGTGTCAAACAAGCTCTGGACGACGCTGGGGACAAAATAAGCGAGTCTGATAAGGATGCAGCTAGACGCGAATGCGATGAAGCGCTGAAATGGCTGGATAACAACACTCTAGCCGAACAGGAGGAGTATGAGCACAGGCTTAAAGACCTCCAGAGGGTATGCTCTCCAATAATGACGAAGATGCATGGAGGAGCCCAAGGCAACCAACAGCAGCAACAGCAGAGAAGCAACGGACCGACAGTGGAGGAAGTTGATTAAATCACTTTTCCCGGTTTTCAGTTACATTATTGTGATACTAATTTTAAGGAATAATTTATTTTTCGAACAACAGATGATCATAAGTTGGATTTTTGTTTAAGTTAATAAATGGAAGTATTTTAATTTAATTTCTGTGTTTAATTTCTTACTTACCCACTGAAGTCAAGAACATTAGACGAATTTTACACCGGAGGTTCCTATTACAAAAGTAATGTAAGACGTATTAACAATTGTAACATTTCTTTTTAAAAATGTAATTAGAAAGACTCATTTTTTACTAAATGGAAGTTGTATCATTTTTGAGCAGAGCCACGCTCTCTGTTAGTTGGGCAAAGAGAAAATATTTGTTAACCTTTGCATCGCGAAAGTCTGATATATCAGACGTTTAAGTTTCGTGCCCTCGCCGCCAAAGTCTGATATATCAGACAAATAAAATTACCAATTTAACTGTATTTTTTCCAATTATTAATGTCGTGGCGTGTGGTGAACGCCACGACATCAATAATTATTTTTTTATGTCGTTGCGTGTGGTGATGAACGTTTTTGACGAAAACACTTGGCGCTAAAAAAAGGTTAATAATTTACTTCATACCTTTAGATAATTGTTTTGATACATCCATTTAAAAAGAGCTACGCACTAAAAGCTAAATGGTCCACACAATTTTGTGTTCTTTGGGGAGTTTTGTAACACTAGATATAGGTACAAAAAAAAAAAGACAGACACGAAAATAGCGTCTGTTACAAATCAATTTAACAAAACCCATGTCGATCTGAATGAATGGGCAAAGAGTGGCGAGTCACAGATAATAACATACGATACTATAGAAACTCTTGAATTAGGTAAAAACATTAGAGGACAAATATCGCCAGCTCAGCTTGTGCTGCAACGCTGGGCCCTACAAAAAGTTATAATATAAATTAAAAATATTAAATAATCATTAACATTAGTTTTATCACATTTAGTAATAACACTAATAACCTAGTAAGTATTCCTTAGAAAATCAAACCACTAGCGCCCTCTATGATTTATGTTAAAAAGTACGTAGTCAAGTAGTGAAGAAAGAAGTTTAACGCAGCGCAAATTAACGCAGACAAGAAGAGGGTAGCAAAAGATGATAGCGATGGTTTTAAGTATTGTAAGAGATGGCGTTAAATTGAGCTGTTGTAAGTAGGTAGGTATTGCTAATAATATTATTTTTTGAATGTTATTATTAATATTCTTGTTTTCATTTTTTATTTTAAATTGCTCAGAACCGAGCAACTGCATAGATTAATATTTTATGTAATACTGTGAGTACTGGGCACTGGGTACCTGTCGTTTTTAAGTAGGTTTTATTATTTAAAACCTGAAAAAGAAAAAATTGTGGAAAATAAGTAACTAATAAATAACCAAAAATAAAGCAAAAAGCCAACATCACGCGGTGTTCCCAGGCGGTCACCCATCCAAGTACTGACCGCGCCCGACGTTGCTTAACTTCGGTGATCGGACGAGAACCGGTGTATTCAACGTGGTATGGACGTTGGCGATTAGAGAGGCAAAATTATGGAACATATTTCTTTACGTCTGCCCGGTGCATATATTATAAGATTATAACCCCTGAATAGGAGCGTTATAAGTTGGACTGTGTATCTGTGTGTATGGTTGTGGCATCAAAATTGTTTTAGCCATTTAAGAGTTGCAAACAATGAATGTCAGGGTACCTACCATGATCGTTTAAAAGCATTTATGTTTAGGATCCAACTTTGAACTGCTTCGCAATTGGAATGTTTTTTAAAATAATAATACGTTTATTTCGTCAGAACAGCACACACATACATTAAAAAAAAAGTTCAAAATATTCTTATCGTAATAAACAAGTTTAAGCTTGCATATGTCTGCCGCAGTGAGGAAAAAGGCCTGGGCTCAGCGACTAATGCCAGACTGATTATCAGGCTGGCAACACTGATTTTCAGCCCTCGCCCAAGTGAGATGCGAGGGACAGAGTTAATAAATGTTAAGACTACAAATTTAGGGCCTAATTCAAGTGTTAAGTGTCTGTGTGAGTGTAATGAGGTGTGAAGGTGCAGTAGATGAAGGTACGTTAATATGCAGAAACAGAAAATTTAAATAGAGCCGAAACACAAAAAATGAAAGAAATGATTACGTGGTTGCTAGTGACCGAGATAACTATTTGGTATACCTAACTTCTGTATTTCAAGTAAGAAAAGTTTCATTTTTGTCTTGAAATTAGATTTAGAATTTAGGTTCCTAATCGGTGGGGGTATATCGTTCCAACATTTTGTTGCCCGGTAACGAAAGCTGCCACGAAAGGCCACAGAACGATGAATATACCCATCAAGCCACCACCACCAAAAATGGTACCATGATGGCGCTGCTTTTGAACTGCTCGGTTGTCTATGGTCCAGGTCCATTTTTAATGTCTACATAAATTGTCGCTGGTCTGCCTTTGAATCGCAACAGCGCCAAAATTTAATCGCTTATAAGTTATAAGCCATCATGGTACGAATAAGCGTTGCAGACTTGTTTAGGTCCTAAATTGGATCGCGCTAAGCGATCATGGTAAACCTCCTGGTGTGATAGGAGGTAGGTAAGTAACAACAATTCTAATTTTAGAGTCTTCTTCTTCTTATCGTGTAGGTATAGACAAGTGTGTGGCGAACTTGGCTAACCCTGGTGTCAGAGTTTCCAAACCGCACAATGGCCTCCAACTTGGTTTTAACGACTGTAGTCAATCGACAACAGCCGGGACCGACAGCTTAACGTGCCCTCCGAAGCACGGAAACGCTCATGATAAATTGCCACTTTGGTCACCCATCAGTTTCCCTGCCTCTGTGATCGTTGCTTAACCTCACTGATCGGTTGAGATCAGCGAGAGCTACTGGGCTGCGAGCGCTTTTTAGTTATTTTAGAGTTATTCTTTATCTTTATGATGTGAGGCCATGGAAAAAAAAGATCTAGTATTACCTACTATTCTAGGTGCAGTCCTCTGTACACACAGCAGCACGTCAGGCTTTACATGTCGACCTTGACGTCGCCCTTATCTCGTTTGAAATAGCGCCGGCTTTCGCAGTGTTTTTTTTTTAATTTTATTATGAGACGGGTTAACTCTTGGCCCCAATCTTGACCAAGGTCATAGATGAGGTCGACGAAGGAGCCAGTTAACCAAGAAAATGACAATTAAGGCACTCCCACGCACCGACGTAACACAGTAAGCTGTCTGGCTAACCTGTAAATGGGTAACCTGACGCTCTACTGACTGTACAAAGCAAAGTGTCAAGCGTAATGTGTACTTAAGGCGACTACAGGTCTACAGCACCTAAATTACGATTTTATGATGCCTGGATAAGCATGACGCACTGCATTAAATCGAAGAAAAAAAATACTACGGCAATATTCAGGACATAAACTAGATAAGTAGTTTGCTGAAAACATGATTCAGCACTTTTGGTTCGATAGAAAAAGCTCACAAAGTCATTTTAAATACCCAATATTTGTATCTTTTAAGCTGTAAAAACGTGAGTAAAATTCACACAGGAACTTGAATTTGCTATCAAAATGTTCGTGATTGAACACTCTCGATAAGTAGATAACGCATTTTTCGATTTAAGCTGTTACCTTTCCATAAATCTCATTTTTCTAACTTTCGAACATGTTTTTACGCACGCACGCTTTCATAGTCCGTAAACTTCGTGTATCGACACTGTTCGCACTGCCGGCCCAGGCCTGTTGAGAGACGGAGATGGCACTATTCCTATGTGTGCTGCCGGGTGCTGTAGTCGCCTTAAGTGTGCCTATCTAACAAAATAAAGCTCGAAGGGTTTTTATATTTGATCAAGTGTGTGTTATTTATTCGGGTTATATCGCCACTAATCGGCAGATAACAATAAAATGCTGGATTTCGCCATGTTTCGCATATCAAGCGATAACTTTGGAAGTACTTATACACATCAACACGGTCTAGGGATATTGCACGATTGTTCATACAAAAGAGGCCTGTATGAGAAGCTATAATAGCATACTCGAGACTGCTAACGACATGCATATAGGATGCAGCACAATAATTACTGAGAAGAATCTCTGGTTGCAAGACTAATTATAAACATTAAGAAAATAAAAAACTCAATGCTCACACTTACGAAAAACTCAGACTCCATCAATGGGAATAGAATGGAAAATTGGAGGGGTCTTTGGCTACCTTTTCAGCCCCCATAAAAAATCTTGGTGCAACTGAATTTTTTATGCGGATTTTAAATATTTTTGGGTGAAATTTTGTTTAAATTTTAATTTAAAAACTGTTAAGTCTAGCTTATTTTTTTTTAAATCTTTAATCTGTAACGTTGTAAGCTTCTACAGAAACCAAAATTACTCGCCAGCAACATCTAGTTTTTTTTTACTGACCTGCAAAGTTTTTTAAAGTAAATAAAATAAACTTGAACGTTATTGAGGTCAAGAGTTAACCCATCTTATAATATAAAAAAAAAAACTTGAACGTCAACTTTCGATTTCAATTAAAAAAAAACTAAAAGTGATCATGGTCTTCCGAATTTTTAAAAACATCCCTGGACTGTTTGTTCCTTTTCTAATGGTATGCAATATGCCATTGGAGTTATTAGTGACATCACTAAAATGAATAAATTTTCTGGACTTAGTCGAATTTTGACGGCCGGTTTGGTCGAGTGGTAGTGGTCCTGCCTCTCGATTGACGGGTCCTGGGTTCGAATCCCAGTCGGGGCAAATATTTGTGTAAAAAGCAGATGTTTGTTCTCGGGTCATGGGTGTTTGTGTCTGTCTTTTTGTGTGTTCCGAGGGACCCACGACACAAGGGAAAACCTTAATGTCTGCCTTTGAGTGTATGGCGTTTTTTTTTTTTAATTTTTTTTCTAATATTCATAAGGTGAAATAATAAACAAGTTTTTGAGTCAATAACACTCTCAATGAAAGTAAAAATTTAAAATGTTTTGGGTTTTACCTGAAATAAAAAAAAGATTGCATTTTAAACATTGATTTCATAATTTTTACAGTATTTATAAATCCTGCTCAAAAGTCAGAAATCCTTTCAAAGAAAGTGTGAACGTTTGGGCAGGAGTGATTGAGAATCAGGTTATATTAGGACCGCATTACCTGCCCGATAACCACAATGCAATGGTGACAATATGTTACGGACTACTTAAAAACATTAATTCCGCTCGGGACTTCGTTCCCGTGGGAATTCGGGAAAATCATTTACTTATGTCCATCCCAGATAATGTAGGATTCGAATGGTGACAGAATTTTTCAAATCGGTCCAGTAATTTCGGAGCCTATTCAATACAAACAAACAAACAATAAAATTTTTCCTCTTTATAATATGTATAGATAGATAGATGACGCAGCAGTAGAATTTAGGGTCGGCTCACACCGACCGGTTACGAATAGAGCTACTCAAAATTGAACTTTATTTATTACATAAAAAGATAAACATTTCATTGTGAAAACGCCGCGGCAAGCGGTGAGGCGCTGCGCTGCGTGGTGCGACGTGTTCTAAATTCGCACTATTAATAAATTAAGTTCAATTTTGAGTGGCTTTATCAGCAACGTCGCGTCGCGTCGTGTCGCGGTGTGAGCTGACCTTTAAGGTGGCACTTCACTTGGCGTTGCGTGTTTGCGTATTTGCTGTATTTGGCCAAATACTACCATGTGTGGAGGATTTATTTGTCTATATTTGCCATATTTGCACAAATATGACAAACACACAAATAGGCAAATACGCCGATCCGATCGCTTGTCGGTCTTTGGTCACACATCAAAGGACGCAATATGATTATTAGACCATTTTAGACCTTATTTACCTGTGTTATTTGCTGTCGGCATCCCAAGTGAGGACGTCGTGTTTGTGCTGTTTGGACTACGTACAAATATTTTGACAAATACGGCGAATACGCTACGCAAATACGCAACGCCAAGTGAAGTGCCACCTTTAGGAAGACTTACCTATGTTCTATTTGCAACAAATTACCATACATAATCACGAAAAAAATATAAAAAAAGCGAACCACGTGCACAGTCAAGTCTATTGGAACAGATTTAGAATTTCAATTTCGCTAAAAACGAAATCTACGTGATTCACGTTATATAAGGGGGACAGCGCGTACGCAGTCCCCACTACCAAAAATAACGCACCCGAGTTATCCACATTAGGGATAATCGCAGGGGTCAACCCGACCGCAGTGCAATGGAAGGGCCTCGCCCTGGGGGAACCGCCTTCTTGATCACGGTGTCCCCTGTGCCAGGTAAGTATGATTTCACAAACACAAGGCGGCCGGGTCATTCAAACGCGGAACATCTCAATACCGCGTTGTAGAAAATGTAGTCAGACTGCACAGTGACGCACGTTTGATGCACGATGCACGTTTACAAGACTCTATCCGCTTTATAGTTACAAGATGTTATAAACATTAAATTACTGACTTATTATCTGTTTTGTTATATGGTTAAGGTTTGAATTATTGAAAACTGTTAAATTTTTTTTACACTTGAATTACTTTGAAACAAAATTAATTTTACACTTGAATAAGACTTTGCCGTCTTTTAATTAGAGAGTTAACGCATATACATACATACTCGTAAACTACTAACTTTATGTTGTTATTATTTTAATGTAACCTTAAAATAAACTGTTATATTTATATATTTCCCTGGCCTAATTTTCACTTATGTTATTGTTAAGTTTATTTATAGAATAGAATATAAAAAAATCTTTATTTTATAGGACATTCAGAATGCCACATAAAACAAGTCAAGCAAGATTACATAAAATACATACATTAAAGGATTAAAATACATACTTGCGCATTCGTTCTATTGACCCTACCGACTCTACGCCTATTCGCAAAGGTGCAGTCTTCCCCAGAGAAGAACAGGCAAGAAATTCTGAGGGTGCTCTTTTTAATCGCATTACAAATTTTCTTATTTTAACTAAATCTGAAATAACTCTAGAGCTGAGCTGTTCATTCCTATGACTGCTTGTCTGATAGATAATCAGAAATGTTGTAATAGCCCTTTTTGCAAAGTTTTTGTTTAATACTAGCATTCCGCTCGGGACTTCGTTCCCATGGGAATTCGGGAAAATTATGTAGCCTATGTCCATCGGGGATAATGTAGCTTTCTAATGTAGCTTTCTAATTTTCAGAAATTTTTACTTGTTAAATAGCTAATGTAAATATCTATTTTCAAAATTGTTATCTGAGGGTGGGATCCAGGAGACCTATGACACAGGTATACCCTAGTTTAGGCTCCTGTCTCCCAATTAAATGTATAATAAAAAAGCTTAAGTTTGGGAGAAAATAAAAACAATTTTATTTATTCATTTATTATTTTTATTATTTAATTATGAAAGAATTTTTGAAATCGGTCCAGTAGTTTCGGAGCCTATGCGTTACATATAAAAATACAAATCTTTCCTCTTTATAATACTAGTGTAGATAGGTATAAGTACTTACCTAATGAAGTAAATGACATATGAACAACTGTTTCGCAATGTGTAACTACTAAGTAACTACATACAATACGTAACATTTGACACAGCGACGCCGACGTTACGTTATGTACACTGTACAGACAGCAGCACATCAGGTTACCCATTTGCATTACGAAAGCCGGCACTATTACAAGCAAGGTAAGGGCAACATGTTTAGCCTGATGTGATGCTGTGTGTACGTAGGAGGGCTCAACTTTACATAAGGTTCTGCGAGCTACGCGCGTCAAATTTTTTCTGGGGGTCACCCCTCCCCCCCTCAAAAGTAAAAAAATCGGAAGTACTTATTCTAAAGTCCCTCTTCTGTCTGTGGTATCGTAGCTCCCAAACGGATGAACCGATTTTCGTTTAGTTTTTTTTTTATCATAGATAATTTTATCCCGAGTGTTCTTAGCCATGTTTCATGAAAATCTGTTCAGCCGTTTAAAAGTTATAAGCAATCTAATGTCGGGGGTGATTCAACATTTTTAATTTTTCCGTTTCTCCGTTTTCGGTGTCTTTTCGTGATTCTATTGTCGGCAAACAAACCTATATACTTTTTACTTTATTATAAGATGGGTTAACTCTTGACCTCAATCTTGACCAAGGTCAGATGAGGTCGACGATGGAGCGCGTTAACCCAGAAAATGCCTATAAAGGCACTGGTACTCCCACGCACCGACGGAACACAGCAAGCTGTTTGGTGTCGGCTTCGGTAGGAGGGTGGTCGTGAACCAGACGGCCATTTACAGAGCCTACCACACCGCATGAGACCATAGGACGCCACCTCAGATTCAGAAGAAATTGAGGTGTCGTTGCCTGGGGTGGATTATATTATAGGAGGCACCGAGGCAGGTCTCATTTGTGTTTCCTTAGTCGCCTCTTACGACACCCACGGGAAAAAATGGGGTGGTGTTATTCTGAACCGATCAACACACGGCAAAATTAAGATTTAAAAGGTGGCCCCATTGCTAAAAAGCAAAATCTTCAAATACAAATACACTATTTAAACTGAGTGAACAGGCTTCTTCTGAGCTAACTTCATCCTTTACCACCTTTAGCCCTGCATTTGATTGTGGTTAACAACATTAAACCATTTTTAGGGTTCCGTACCCAAAAGAGTAAAACGGGACCCTATTACTAAGACTCCGCTTTCCGTCTATCTGTCACCAGGCTGTATCTCATGAACCGTGATAGTTAGACAGTTGAAATTTTTACAGATGATGTATGAGTATTTCTGTTGCCGCTATAACAACAAATACTAGAAAATAGAATAAAACAAATATATACAACAAACGTGATTTTTTTGCTCGTTTTTATAGATAATGGTACGGAACCCTTCGTGGGCGAGTCCGACTCGCACTTGAACTTTATTTACTACTATTACAATCATATTCAATAATAATCTTATAACTAGGTATTAAGTAAAACTAAAACTACAATTAAACAATAAGTAACGCAGTGAAAGGGCGCTGACTCAGCATACGTACTGTGGGTAAACAACTTTGGATTTACCACAGCACTGATCTTCCGCCAGTATTCGTGTAGCTCAGGCCAGCAGACCCACGGAATTTAAACAATGAATTTAGGTATTCTATGTATGCCAATACACAGTGCCTTCCTAGTGCCTATTGATGCCAAAAGAACCATATCTAGTGCCATCATAGTTTAAGAAATATAGGTCGTTGTTTGTGGGTCTGCTGGACGGATATCAGCCCAGCAGACCCACCTCTCGTACACGGAAACGGCTAAAGTTAGAGACATGGTTCTAGTTCTAAGCTTTAATGCTTTACTTGGTGCCATCGAGAAAAAAGTTTCAAACCTAGTGCTTCAAGCGTTTCGGAGCTATAAAACGATCTTGGTGTGCCTGCTGGGCGGAGGTTCAACGCAGCAGACCCACCTCTCGTACACGGAAATGGCTAAAGTTAGAGACATGGTTCTAGTTCTAAGCTTTAATGCTTTACTTGGTGCCATCGAGAAAAAAGTTTCAAACCTAGTGCTTCAAGCGTTTCGGAGCTATAAAACGATCTTGGTGTGCCTGCTGGGCGGAGGTTCAACGCAGCAGACCCACCTCTCGTACACGGAAACGGCTAAAGTTAGAGACATGGTTCTAGTTCTAAGCTTTAATGCTTTACTTGGTGCCATCGAGAAAAAAGTTTCAAACCTAGTGCTTCAAGCGTTTCGGAGCTATAAAACGATCTTGGTGTGCCTGCTGGGCGGAGGTTCAACGCAGCAGACCCAACACGATAGCTCCATAACTAGAAGGTAATTGGTATGAAATCTCATATCAACGTTTAGTGTGTAATTAGTGCCTTAGCTTAACATAAAAATATCTGTTTAATTTGACTTCCAAATATAACAAATAGCCTCTGAAAGTTCTCCATACATTTTAACAACCGAGGTACAGTCACGCTCAAAACTTAATTTATTAGGTTACATATGCCAACATATTTTTTGAATGGGGTAATTTCTCACTTCAGATGTCGCCTCTGTTGACTCCATATTAGTTTCGTAAAAAAACAATTTATTTATAGTAAATTAATGAATTTTGACAATTTGCACAGCTATTAACTGCAAAAATACGGTGTACATGTATTCCCCAAAGATCAAAAAAAAAGTTTAAAAAAAGTAGCTTTTCTTTTACTCAACTCTTCTTTCAATTGAAGTACACATCTTTGTAATTTGACTTTAATTTGAGTAATTATTTCCGCAAAAAAAATAAAAAACACTTGCTCGCAATCTAAATAAAATGACAGCGCCGTAGCTTGACACGGAACAGTCAACAATGCTTCCACCTCTAAAGAGCTTTTAGTTTATAACCCCATTCGTAATCGTTCATGTATCCTAATAGTAATTAACTACATACCTATTATATAGATATACCAACTTATTTTGTAAAAAGGTACCTAGTTCACACTGAAAGTTTTGCGTTGCTGGCCGCCCATAAATGTTTGAATTTCGAATGTTATATTTTTTTAAAACATGAAATCTCATTAGTTGATGAAAATAAATTTTGGCGGGATATCGCTTGTCAATTGTTTTTTATCTCAAGTTGAAGTTCGTTGTCCGTAGCAAAAATTGAACTAACACGAAAATATTTTAGGGCGAAGATTTTTTACGATTTTAAAAGTTCGCTTTCTCTGCAAGATTGCAATGCTCGTCTTCAAAATGCTTTTGGGAGGGAAGCACCACATTTGAGCACTGTAAGGCGTTGGTATGCCGAATTTCATCGCGGCCGTGTTTCTCTCCATGATGAAATTCGTGAAGGTCGACCCTCAACTGCGATCACGGAGGAAAATGTGGCTACCGTCAGAAGACTTATTGAAGAAAATCGGCGTATCATTTATGAGGAGATTTGAGGACATTTGGGGATTGGTATGAGCCAAATTCAGAAAATTTTACATGAATATTTAAAAGTTACGAAACTTTGTTGTCGGTGGATTCCTCACGAACTCACTCCAGAACAAAAACGGTATCGAGTAGATTGATGTAAAGAAATGCTATTAAAGTACAATCACGGATATTCTAATGCTGTGTATGATATTGTGACAGGAGATGAAACATGGATATATTGTTATATTCCAGAAAGAAAGCAACAGTCTTCTGTGTGGGTGTTTGAAGGTGACAGCAAACCAACAAAATTGAGGCAGGCGAGAAGCGTGGGCAAACATATAATTGTATTTTTTTTTCTCCAAGACGGGTTCTGTCTGCACGATCCCACTTGAGCAACAAAAGACCATTAATGCTGAGTGGTACACCACTATTTGTTTGCCCAATGTCTTAGAAAAAGTAAGGGAAAAACGACCTAGAAGTCGCATCTTCTTCCACTATGACAATGCTTTGGCGCACACCGCGAACAAAACAAAGACATTTTTGGCTTCTGAAAACATAGAGCTCGTGACCCATCCCGCACACAGTCCAGACCTAGCACCGTGCGATTTCTTCATTTTCCCAAAAATCAAAGATTTAATGAGAGGTTCGACATTTACGGGGCCAGAAGAGGCAGTGATTGCTTTCAACCAGCACGTAGAAAACATACCCTCAGACCAATGGTCCTCGTGTTTCCAAAAATGGTTTGAACGGATGAAAAAGTGTTTAAAATGTAACGGAGAATACTTTGAAAAGCAGTAAATATAATATTATACAAATAAATTGTTTTATTTATGAGTTACGCAAAACTTTCAGTTTGGCCCACGTAAAAGGCGACTAGGCAATAAATTAAAAAAAAAAATAGGCAAATTAAAAAAAAAAATAGGCTACGCATCTGCATGTTGCTTTCCCAAACCAATAGATGGCGCTACTGTTTTAGGATGCGTTGTCTCACAATAAGATTGTTAATGCATTTAAGACTATGCGCGGCCTATGCGCTAATAAAGGGTAGATGACTTTCAGCACTTGACTATGGTTTAGGTAAATCGTCAGATGGCTTAACAGCGCGAGCTTCCGGGTTTGAATCCCGATCGTGTCAAAATGTTTCACCAATTTTTTTGGATAATAATAAGAAAATACTATAGTTTAGGATTTTAAAGATTTTTTCAAAAAAATTATACATTTTAACACTGGTTCTTATCACTTTTTATATGCTTAGTTGAGGTGATATATGTACACAAATCGTGGTAAGAACCAGCGTTAAAATATATAAAAATTGTAAATTTAAACCTGTTTTGAAACTTTCTTTTTTATTTATGATGTGATAATTATCAGTTGAAATTAAAATCTGTATGTTTAGTGAACATTAGTTATGAGACATTAATTAGTGAGTAATTAAATACGGTTTGAAAGGTTATCATTTATTTATAACAATCAACGTCGGTAGTATAAAATATCAAAATACGTCGCGTCGTCGGCGCAGCGGCACAGTGCGGTGGCGCGGTGACAGTGCGGGGCAATGCGCCATCTATGATTTTCTGATAGAAGTTTTTCGTACCTAAATTTTGAAATTCACACGCATTCTTGTCGAAAAACTCTACTTAGATTATTTGAATTCTAAGTTATAATTTTTTTTCGTATAATCTATTCGTTTAGCAATAAAAAACCAAAAATAAATCAAGAGTAAAAATGTTTTTTTGATTAAAATGCTTATCTTTAAATGCTCTAAAATACAGTCTGTAAGGACAAAAATAAACATAAAATAAACCAAACTCATAATTACATAATTTATATGATATTAACGTACCCATTAAAAAAAACATTTTTCAACTCTTAAATTTTTTAGTCCCAATCTTATACACAGTCACATAGTACCGAGATATATTTGTATTCTGAATATAAGTTAAGACGATAACGCACACCTAATAAAACCTGAAGTTATATTATTATCATATATTAAAATTAAACTACGTATTTTTTGATTTAGGTACTTAGCGCTTAAACTGTTCTAATAACTAATAAACCCCGCACGCAGGCAAGGGGGAAGGCTTAGTAAGTACATAAAAGGTCACTTGGTGGACAAAAAACATTGAAAATAAAATACAAGCTTGTAAAAAAGACATTTAATCCATATTGTATCAACAATTACGTAAAAACTATTGATTATGTACGTGACTGTATTCATTTTGAAATGTATGCAGAACTTTCAGAGGCTATTTGTTATGTTTGGAAGTCAAATTAAACAGATATTTTTATGTTAAGCTAAGGCACTAATTACACACTAAACGTTGATATGAGATTTCATACCAATTACCTTCTAGTTATGGAGCTATCGTGTTGGGTCTGCTGCGTTGAACCTCCGCCCAGCAGGCACACCAAGATCGTTTTATAGCTCCGAAACGCTTGAAGCACTAGGTTTGAAACTTTTTTCTCGATGGCACCAAGTAAAGCATTAAAGCTTAGAACTAGAACCATGTCTCTAACTTTAGCCGTTTCCGTGTACGAGAGGTGGGTCTGCTGCGTTGAACCTCCGCCCAGCAGGCACACCAAGATCGTTTTATAGCTCCGAAACGCTTGAAGCACTAGGTTTGAAACTTTTTTCTCGATGGCACCAAGTAAAGCATTAAAGCTTAGAACTAGAACCATGTCTCTAACTTTAGCCATTTCCGTGTACGAGAGGTGGGTCTGCTGCGTTGAACCTCCGCCCAGCAGGCACACCAAGATCGTTTTATAGCTCCGAAACGCTTGAAGCACTAGGTTTGAAACTTTTTTCTCGATGGCACCAAGTAAAGCATTAAAGCTTAGAACTAGAACCATGTCTCTAACTTTAGCCGTTTCCGTGTACGAGAGGTGGGTCTGCTGGGCTGATATCCGTCCAGCAGACCCACAAACAACGACCTATATTTCTTAAACTATGATGGCACTAGATATGGTTCTTTTGGCATCAATAGGCACTAGGAAGGCACTGTGTATTGGCATACATAGAATACCTAAATTCATTGTTTAAATTCCGTGGGTCTGCTGGCCTGAGCTACACCAGTATTTTGCCAATTTAAGGACATCAAAGATGCCATTGATGAGACTAA